>WWET01001754.1:0-20902 GCA_011038615.1 Limnodynastes dumerilii | reverse complement strand
AGAGAGGTGTGAGCAATGTAAGAAAACTCAGACTCACTACTAGTTTTAATAAGATAAATTTAGTTTTAATA
Organism: Limnodynastes dumerilii; assembly: GCA_011038615.1. Taxonomy (NCBI): domain Eukaryota; kingdom Metazoa; phylum Chordata; class Amphibia; order Anura; family Limnodynastidae; genus Limnodynastes; species Limnodynastes dumerilii. The sequence continues at coordinate 20,831 of WWET01001754.1, read as the reverse complement.
AATATTTTTTAGAATGCTTTGGGTAGCAGAAAACTAAGTTTGGGTAAGCTTCAAAATTCTGACATAGCAATTAATACAATCCCACAACAGAATTTATGACTGTTATACTGGTTATCACGATAAATATAACAATTTATACAGCACTTGACAATAAGTTTTTATATTATGCAAACTTTTAACTGAGGCACAACATTGTATCTTTTAACAAATTGTTATAATTTCTACTTTCTATCAACTATAAATTACTATCATTAAATTCAATTCCTTCCGCCATTTATTTCTTACTACTAATAAATGGTATTCTAACCCTTGTAACTAGTAAATAGATCAATATCATTCAATACAAATAATTTATGCAAATGTTGAAATACATTTATAACAGAATATCTTCAATATGACTAATATTGCAATACCCTATTTATTTTCACCTCTTCAAATAAAATTTGCTACTACACTCTAAATGAACAATATCTATTCATTTTACTGTTCTAAGACAATTTACAATTTTCAGATATAACACATTCTTGTAAACAATTAAAATCTTGCTTGCAGAATCTCTTTCATTTAATGCTCCCCACAACAGAAAGATAGGTCAAGCTATATTATGCTTTGTAAGGATGATCAGTTCAGGGAGGAATCAGCAGACAATGCTATTAATTAAATTTATAAATGTTCTTTTATTTAGAGGTAACACGTTCAGGTATATCCTCAAACTTGTAGATCTAAGCCACTTTTCTTCACTATATTTCCCATGTTAAAGCCATTGTCACTCTGTCTCTTAGTTGCTCTGTCTCTCTAGCACCTTTTACAACCTTGAGCAGCTCTTTCTCTATTCACTGCTATCTCTCTCTTCTTTATACAGCTGTCTCTTTTTCAGACTCTCCTTTCACCTTTACCTCTGTGCCTGTAAATTTCCCCTGTTATTGCCACTGCTCTGCTTTTAATCTCCACAGCTTCTTCCCCTGTCGTCCGATGATCTCCCACACATACACCAGCAGCTCCGTTACTGCCTCCTTCCCTGTCAGCTCCTTAAGCAATCTTTATCTCTCCGTTGCACTCCCCAGCACTCAAAACCTTCTCTCCGCTCAGCTGCCCTTTTACCACCTCAGATCTCTATCCTGTCGGCTCTCTCTCTCTTGAATCAGCTGTCTCCTTCCCTTTACTGTACATCCTCCGGCTCACTTCATATATCAGCTGTCCCGTTGTCACTTCAGCTCGCCCTCCTTTCGGCCCCTCTGCTCTTACTGCCACTGCCTTTCTCTCTGGGCTGTTCCCTCTCTTCACAGCTCACCTCAGTAACCGCTTTCCTTCACCATTCCCCTCACAAAACAACCGCCAAATCCTCGCTCCAACCGCCAGCCTCGCGCACACCACTGCTTCCCTGAGGCTTCCAGAGGCATCGCGCGCTGCACAGCGCGTGCCTCTGTTTACATGCTGTTGCCAGGCAACAGCCTTATGCCGTCTCCTGGCTCTCCTGTGCACCCTGCACTTTCAGTCTGAAAGTGCAGGGGTGTCACATTACCTTGCACCAGTCATCTGGGTCCTTGTACCCCTGTATTCTTTGTTTGCTATTATGTGGATCTTTGTTCCTGAATCCTGTGTCTTTGATCTCTCTTTCAGCTCTGGTTACCTGCACCAGTGTGTATGCTGTCTTGCACCTGTTCTCCATATTGTCTATTTGTGTGCTGTCATGCCATGATGTGTTATTCCCAAAACCTCCAAGTTACTACAGAAGTCACAGCAGGTCTGCGACCTGCTCGGTCCTGCCACACAAGTGTTTCCTTATCAACAGGAGATCTAGCAAAGACCAGGCCCCAGTTAGACTCTGTGTCCTGGTGTGCTGATAAGCCTGATAACATAACAGGTGACAGTTATAGTCAGGCCCAACAAAGATAAGTAAGCTTTGTCACTTTCCTTGTCCTCAGTGCTGGCAACTGCCATTTTGTTGGAGTCTGAAACAGGAAATGATCCCTTTAAGAAGGATGATGGAGAAGAAGGGAGTAAGTGAGAAGAATGTAGAAGGGACAAAGTTAGGATCCTGTAAGGACATGAATTATTACAATGATAAGATAGTGACAATAGTTTAGCAATTAGCATCCATTGGTATGGAGGTAGATGATGAGAAATTGGCAGTGGCAATGTTGCAAAATCTGACACCAGAGTTTGATTTTCTGGTGATAACTTTGGAGGACAGTGATATCAAGTAAATGACAGAAATTGGGAGAGACATGGTGCTACAGTTCCAAGAACGTATCCCCATCGGGACAGATGCTGAAGATTCTGCCTTAATCACGAAAAAGTAGCAAGTCCAGAAAGTTTAAGTTTAAATCCTTTATATGCCACAAGATGGGGCATGTGGCATAAGGCTTCTGAGTGCAAGCTGAAAAATTCCAGTCGTGCACAAAAGGAGCATGACAAACCAAATGAGTAAGCATTAATTGTAGCAGACAGTCATCTAAAAGATTGTTAGTATATGGACTCAGGGTCACTAGGCATTTCAGCTACTTCAATTTGTTGAAAGCATGCAAACCCAATACAGTCAGAGGGGTTAAAGGAAAAGTCCTTACTGCCACAAAAGTTGGGACAATTACAGTCCATCTCAGAATTTAAAGACGAGAAACTCATCACAGAAATTCAAAATGTCCTTTTGGTATTAGAGCTGGGGATCAATCTTTGTAGGTGTCCTGGATAATAAAGGTTTCAGAGTTCATTTCACAAAGGTCAAATGTGTGGTGCGTGTTAGGTGCCGACGCCGCTTACCTTTCTCCTGCTGAACGGGTCCTGGTACCGCTGGTCTCCTCTGCCCTGCTCCATCCGGGATCCCCGCTGCTTGCCACGAACGGCATGTAAACACTCACCACGTGCAGCGCCACCGCGTCAGGTAATCCCGGAGTGCTGTAACTCACTCTTAACCTCTTCCTCGCGGTCACACCGGTTCTTGACCCAGGTAATTCCAGTGTACCGTAACAGTGCGGAATCAAATAGGGAGTATTACTGTGAGAGCAACCCTGCGCCAGTACCTATATGTCCTGTGGTGGTGTGGGGTTAAGCAAATTTGTTTTTCTGAATTAATAGAATCACAGGAAAAGTTTGTAATCACGTTGTAATGATGTTTCTATATTGAAAGGTGGTAGAATCAGAGGAAATGTATGGAAAATTACTTTACTGAAAGGGTGATAGATAAGTGGAATAGCCTCCCATCTCAGGTGGTTAAGGCTAACACAGTAGAACAGTTTAAACATGCTTGGGATAAATATAAGGATATCCTAAATTTAAAACTAAATTGAGGGTAAATCGGTTCTAGGGTCAGTATAGTTTTAAATAACCAACTGGGCAGACTGGACGGGACATGTGACTCTTATCTGCCATCACTTTCTGTTTCTTTCACTAGATGTGAAAGCAACAGGAAGAATGTCTGAACCTGTAACAGTTAAATATCCAATCAGGGAGCAGGAATTCTATGGGGAGAAACAGAGGCATTCCTCTTAAAAGATACAGTGAGTAGTAAGCAAACAAATCTTACAGTAAACTCCAGAGTATGCAAAAAGTATAACTAGCCAACATTAACGGAAAAAAAGGAAAAAATGTCAAAAGCCATGCGGCTTCTTAGGTACATATTTTTAAGAAATTTTGCACTGTGCATTTGTAGTCATTGTGACTACACAATCTACGTAACCTTTAGGCAGGTATATTGACATCGTTTTTTAAGTAAGAGGATGTATTCCCATGCAGACTCCATAGTTAATTAGGTCAAGTGGGTGGAGGGGACACATTTAGATTAGCCAGACAGGGAGTGGTTGAGATTGTCCGTGCATATTTTCCCCACTTACGCATGGGAACTTAAGGTTCCCTATGGCACTCATTAGTGCTGTTAGGCACCTAAAAACAGGGGTGGGACATGGAAGGTTAATGCACATTTAGGTGCGTTTTTTGGGATACTGGACGTATGATTTCACACGTCCAATGTCACCAACAAGCAAAGAGGAAATAAAAGAGGTTCCTTGCCAAAGTGCTATTGGTGCTTGATGGATACAAGTGTTGGAATTCAATCCCGACGTTATAAAGGTAGTGAGCCGGGTGAACTAGTTTGCTGTTGATCATGGAAAGTAACACCAGACTGCAGTTAAAAAAATATATATATATGGAGACCTGTCCTTTCAGTGCCCATCTAACTGTCAGAGCCGCTGTACTACTGTATGTATATACTTTACCTATATCCCTGCTGCTGTTCTGTATATTACTGTATGTTCCTGCGGCTGCAGAACTGCCTACAGTGTGTAACCTCAATCGGAGGTACTAACCTGCATTACTGTATCAGAACTGTATTTCTTTGTACCATTTGTTCAATAAACCATCTACCGGTTAAGAGCATCTTGTATTAAACGACATCCAATTCCAACATCTTATACAACTACACAACTACATACCACAACAAGAATACACAACAGGTAACAGGTACTGTGTTCAAGACAAAAATAATAGATAAAGAAGAGGCATGTAGGGATGTAGGTAATTGGTGGTTGTTCCTGAAAGAGGGGCCAACCACTGGGAGGCCCAAAAGGTTAGACAGACTCACCATGATTTACCAGGCCCTAGGTATGTGCTTAGATCAGCAAGGCCACTTTTCATTTATTCCTAATGGAGTGCTTTATCCAGCTAAAATGTTTCATTACAAAAGAAAAGAAAAACTTAAATTTAAATGTTCTGAAATAATACAACAGCAAAATTTCAGTGTAAGAATTGCTATTAAGGAAAATGAGGGACGTAGTCAGGGTATGAAACATTTTATATGTAATATATGTATTCTCGGCTCTACTAATGATACAATAGATTGCTCACTGGGGCACATATTATAACAGCAACTGGTGACTCTGTTTGTCTACTTGAAACTGACAGTACATAGGCTTACCTATACAAATTGTATGTCATTTGATGAGTACCACATTAAAATGCCTCTTAAATAATTATAAGTAGTTGGATGTTAGCACTTGAGTGATTATCACCATATGGAAGATACTTATATTTCACTGAAAGAGGTGCTGATTAATGTGCCATTTGATTAAGCCTTAATCAGACAATTCAATGGTCTCCCTGTCTAATCTATACATATTATTATATGCCACTGTGTAACATTGAGCATGTATTGTAAAAGTTAGAAATATACGCTAAATGGAGCTGATCCAGAGGTACGGACGAAGGGGCGGGCAGCTCCGTAACTACGCTGTAGCTACGGAAGCTGAGCGGGGGGAGTGAGGGTAATTAGAAAGGGAGGGCTGGGTTTAGTGTGTTACGCTCTTGTGTGAGCGTAGTTACACACAGTTATGCCGGCTGAAGTTAGGGTAGCCTTCAGACGGCGTAACTGTGTGTAATTACACACATGCAGGGGGAGTGACAGGGAAAGTGGACCAGAGCTACACTGTCCGTAATTACGGCCAGCGGGCCAGCGTAGCTCTGGATCAGGCTCAATGTTCCAGAAAAACAAGGGTGTATTTTAGATAATACTGTGCATGGAGGTTGAGAACTTAAAAGTATAGAGAAGTACACTGTATACTGTTTAGCAGTGTACAGAAAAAAGGTAGGGAGCTGTACCTGTAACCTTGTGGAGGGTCCTAAAAACCTCCAGATATACAGAAAAAGCAAATGGATTAAAGTTACCTAGGAGCACTAACTATGTAGGCCTATGGTACAATGAATAACAGAATATCGTATATATATATATATATATATATATATAAAATTATATAATAAATATAGTGGATGTGATCTGCACAGAGGGGTACAACCAAAAGAGCCTTAAACTACTTGTTATGTTCTTTCCGTAAAGGCAACTCTAAATAAAGTCTACCTGTGAATGACAAGTCCATATCAGAAAAGCAATAGTTAATGAACATCTTTAAAAAATACAAAAACATAAACTATGTATAACCAAATAGTTTCTAAAAACCTCAAAAGGAAGGCCGATGTAGCCATAAACTATACTTCTAACTCAGAAGTCCTACACCACGCTTCATGATAATCACAGTTCCAGGTAAGTTGTGCATCAGATGCAAGGTTAGAAGAGCTGCAGGGAGACTTCTGACTGTCGGATCAGAATGGGAACCTCCCCTGAGTTACCCCTGGCGCGTTTCGGGCAGAAGCCTTTTCTCAAACCGGTATAAGTTTATTTTTTATTATGTTTTAAAGATGTTTATTAAATATTGCCACTTTATTTATTATATAATTATATATATATTATGATATTCTGTTATTTATTGTAGCATTTAATCCATCTGCTTTTTCTGTTTTTCAGTGTGTCAATACAACTGAAAAACATCCAGCTGACATCTGGCATTATACAAAGTAATCTGAATGTTGTTTATAGCTGCTTGACCTTGGAAACCCAGTATCCAGAATTTCATGAACAGTTCAGTGAGTGTGGCAACTGAAGATAGACAATTTTAAGTGCAGAATGCTTTGCCAATCCTATTCTGTGAGCTTGTTTGGCCTTCTACTTTGTGACTGCGCTGTTGCTGCTCATAGACATTTCCCCTTCACAATTGCAGTACTTATTATTGTTTGGGACAGCTTAAGCAGTGTGGAAACTTGACAAACCAATTTACTACAAAGAGCCAAACAGTACATGTAATTTTTCTGATATTTCACTATAAATATTGTACATTGGCTACACCTTCCAGCAATGTTTGTACTAACTTAAGGCACCAGCTGCTACAGCCAGGGATAACTGTCAGAACAGGTTGGATAGAGCAAGATTTTGGTGACTGTTTTGCTTGGTCAGAACCTTGGACAGGATCCAAAACTCTTATTCCCTCTCCCCCAGTTTAAATTAAGTACAATTAATTACGAAAAGTGTGATCCTATATTTTGTATGTAGGATCACATGGAGGCAAACTAATTAAGAAGAGCTGTAAAACAGATCCAGATAAATATGTCTTAATATTTGCAAAATATCTATCTATCTATCTATCTATCTATCTATCTATCTATCTATCTATCTATCTATTTTAGGGATGCTGACTTTTGCCAGCTTCCCTCCAGGGGATGCATGCAGGGGGTGGGGCTTAATTATGCAATTTATGCAAATCATGTCATTAAGCCCCGCCCCTGCATCATTCTTACCCAGTTTTAGCTTAAATAGGCATCGTGACGGGGCTTGATGACGCAAATTACGTCATCAAGTCACTCCCTGACCCTAGCAACACTAGTATACTAGTGTTGCTAGGCAGGGGGGCAGGACATGAGGCCGTGGTTTCCATGAAACCACGGGCCTCAAGTCCCTTGCGGGAGATTTGCCGGCTCTCCCGGGATACTGGGAGAACTGCCCGAATTTCGGGAGTCTCCCAGACATTCCGGGAGAGACGGCAACCCTGATCTATCTATCTATCTATCTATCTATCTTACTCCCCAGTGCCTTGCTGTTTCATTTACTACAGCTGCTGTTTTCAAAATCCTCACTGTTTGACAGGGTAGTGCTGTGGGTCATGAAGTCCTGGCATAGAAAGAGAATGGCACCTCCCCCCAAATATTATCTCTATTATGGCAGCAGCTGCAGAACATAGAAGCTCCTTTGTAGAAATACATACTTGATGCACTGCTTAGCCTCTCAACTTCATGACACATGACAAAATCAGGGGATCAGCCATTAAAGTAAGTGAACTAATGGTGGAGTATCAACAAAACAAGAATTATATAGGGAATGGTTTAAATGATGAAAAATAAATAAAATTGACTATTTATTCCATGGTATAACACTGTTAAATTATTTTAAGAGAAAGAAATCCCTAGAGGATTCAGGGCTCTATTTACTAAGAATGCCTGAACGTAGCTCAGGCAAGTTCGAATTTGCTCTCTGAGAACTTCTGAGCTACGTTCAGACTATTTACTAATACTCACCCTCCGCTGGCTGTCCCGCGATGACATCTGAACTTTCCTCTGTCATCGCGGGCTTTCTTCGTGCGTCTGGAGAGCCTGCACATGCGCAGTGGCTCTCTGCTGGGACTTTGTAAAAAAATGAAGTCCCGGCATGAGAAGCACTGCGCATATGCAGGCTCTCCATGTCGGGACCAGCACCTGCGGGCAGACGCGTCTTCGGTCCGGTAAGTACTTAAGCTATTATATTGTTTTATTTAATTTCTGTTGTTTTTTTAATTGTTTTTTATTTTTCAAATTTTTTTTTTTATTTCAATTTTTAATGACAACGGTATTTATGAATATTCCAGCGGTCTACCCATACATATACCCCTTTTTCTCCCCCTAATAACAGCTATTAGGGGGAGAAAAAGGGGGTTTTATGGGGAGATTGCTGGAAGAGAATTCTAAACGCCAGTCTGAGATGGCGTTATTTTAACTCTCAGAGCAGAGTATAAAACTCCGCTCTGAGGGTTAGTAAATAGCCAGCCCCATTGAAAACAACGGGCTGGCGAAGTTTTGCTGCATGGCCATGGAAACTGGTGTTTTCCATGGCGGTGCAGCTGTTGTAAATAGCAAAAAGTTCATTTTTGGAGTTATAACTTCATAACTCCAAAAATGAACTTTTTAAAGCTTAAGTAAATAGAGCTGTCAGAGTGAAAAATGTTCTGACTATTGTGAAAATGGGTATCTATGTTAAATAAATGTTTGTTTGATTTGATGCTGCTCATGATCAGTGGATCTTAACAAGAACGAAAATTACTTGAGTTTGAAGAAAAACACAAGGCTGCTCTTAAACCTGATCAGGACTCTAACTAGATACAAAAAATAACCCACCAAACAGGTTATTTAGTACAAAAATACAAATTAACCATTATTAATAAAGATTAACAGGTTTGGAAAGTTTAAGTGGTTATCTGCTACACAAGATAGTATAATCCAGATTAAAAGATATCCACACAGGTATAGACGGAAGAATGGACCGTATTCACACTTAAGAAGGTGTAGAATCTACGTGTGTATTTTTACGCATGGAACCATGGCCGACTGGTTCACATACACAGACGTCTGACTTAGGACTGATGTATGCATCGGCATAGAGCGAGTCCCGCATGTGTGGCTAGAGGGGAAAGACTCTTAATGCAATTGAGCAGAACATGGACTACTAATGTACAGTATGGGCAGTATGGAAGTTAAGATTCACATGTAGGAGTGCCTTGCGGAAACTAATATAATATCATATAATATATCGAAGGTATGTATATAATAATATCGAAGGTAGCCCTCGACCACTTGTAAGTTGCTGTAGCTAGTCTAGCTGGGATAAAGTACAAGCAGCGTCTCACATACCATACAGGCAACAGCTGTAGCATATTTGTAATCAATGGATGTGTGCATTTAATTAACACAAATAAAGCTCAACTACTTAAAGCCATGTTGGATTTTCATTTTCTGCAACACTTTAAACAGTTTAAAGGAAGGCTTTTTGTAAGTTTATTGTTCTTAGCTTTTCATATAAGAATAATTTTTTTTTAAAGATATTAAATGTGTTTTTTTTTGTTTTTTTTTATAAAACTTAAATGTGTGTTTTTTATTAGTTTATTATGTAAAAAAATGTATTAACTCAATCATACATTGATGTTTAATCTGTTTTTATTTCTTTAAGCAGTATGCCTAATATATGTTGCAATGGTATTTATGTTAATTGTTTATAAATGTTAGCATAATTATCTGAAGTATCCAAAGAATCATGACCAACCGAATAATTTCTCCGGTTAGTATATTTAGCATGGATCTAATGTGTTGTACCTCTATTTGTTAGTATTGCTGCTGGCCCATATAGAGTTGTGTCTGACACATTTATCTGCCTCTTGATTGTGTTGCAAAAGACACTTTTTACTAGGCCTTGGACCTCTATTTGTTAGTGTTGCTGCTGGACCATTTAGAGTTGTGTCCTAGTGTCACTTGTTCCTTTATGTCCGGTCGTAAAAGTTAAGGTAGGAATCTGGACCTTTAACAGGGAGTGCAGGGGGCGTGCCTTCTCCGCTACGCAATTGGCTGTAATGACCTCACGTGCCTGTAAGGCGCGCGTAGGTCAGGATCTGGCCCATGGATCTTATTTTTAAAACTGATTACAGATATACTTGCTTTATTCCCTGTGGCATGCTTGCAGAGAAGTGGAGCGGCTCCATGTTATTGCATACCCTCCAACATGACCCCCTCCATTCGTTACATAATACTCTGCTCCTGCGCCTCCTTCCTAATCTCTGATTGCAGTCACCTGTGGTATACTAGTTATTTGAATAGAAAGGTGTGTAACACAGGTGACTGCAATCAGAGATTAGGAAGGAAGAGCAGGAGCAGAGCATTATGTACCAAATGGAGGGGGTCATGTTGGAGGGTCTGTCATTGCTGCTTGGCAGCATCAATGTCAACCCCCGGAAGGTCTGGATGCGCATCTATAGGACATGTGTCACTCTCTTTGGGATGTCAAATGAGGATGTTAAACGCTATGACAGTCTTCCTCCATATCTGATTCTGGAAACTCTGCAGATTGTGCAGAGTGACCTGGATGTTAATATTACCTCCCCAACATCAATACCACCACTGACAAAATTGTTGGCGTTACAGTTTTGTGCCTCTGGATCCTTCCAGATGGTAAAGGGCTGCAGGAATGTCTCAGGCTTCCTTCAGAAGAACTCTGGAAGTTGTCCTTAGGGCATTTCTGTTGTGCATTAATCAGTTTATGTTATAAGTTTGCCATTGGACGAGGAAGCCCTTGTGCCGTTAAGCAGCAGTTTGCCACCATAGCTAGCTTTCCGCATGTTAAAGGGGTTGTGGATGGCACACATATAGCTCTGGTTCCTAGGGGAATGGATTGCTAGATTTTTATTAATCGTAAGAATTATGATCCCTGAATATCCAGATTATATGTGATTCCAACCTCCTTATCCGAGACCTGGATGCTCGCTTCCCAGGGAGCAGCCACCACTCATTTGTGATGAGACAATCAAATCTGGCAAAGATTACAAAAGAGACGTGCACAAGGTGCTGGTGATGCGCGGCTTTTAGGTATATTTTATATTTTATTTCTAACTTAGTATGTTATCAGAATGTTGAAAACATTGTAGTAGTTTAAAATGTTATACTGTCTAATGTTTTGAATTGCAATTATTGTTTTATCTTTGACAGGTGACTACCCTATGAGGCCCTTTCTCTTAACACCCAAGCACAGACCAACATTTGGCATACAACCAGGCGCATGTGCACACCAAGCAGATCATAGAAAGGTGTATTGGAATCCTAAAAGGCAGATTCCGCTGCCTAGATCGGTCTGATGGTGCACTTATGTATGCACCGGGAACTGTTGTCAAATAGTTACTTTGTGCTGCATATTTCACAACATAGCAGTGAAAAATGGTTTCACTTTTGAGTTAAGTGCTGATGCTGCTGTCAGTGATGATTCGGAGGTTCCACAACCATCTGGCTCCACTTCACATGAAGCAAGCACATTCAGGGAATATGTGTGCCAACAGTACTTTTAAAGTAAGTGTTTTGATACATGTTAACAATTCTACAAATCTATGTAATGCTTCAGAGTTGGGTAACATCAATGTATTTTTTTAAACTTTACAAATATGTCAGGGTTATGACCCCCTAAAGCAGGGGTGGGGAACCTTTTTTCTTCCAAGGGCCATTTGGATATTTATAAAATTATTTAAGGGCCATACGAAATTATCAACTTAAAATTAGCGCCAGTATTCCCCATTATGTTTATCCAGCCCCCCAGTAATCCCCATCATGTCTCTCCAGCCCCCCAGTATCCCCATCATGTCTCTGCAGCCCCCCAGTAGCCCCCCATCATGTCTCCAATCTCCCAGTATCCCCATCATATCTCTGCAGCCCCCCAGTATCCCCATCATATCTCTGAAATCCCTCCAATATCCCCATCATGTCTCTGAAGCCCCTCCAGTACCCCCCTCATGTGTCTCAAGCCTCCCAGCATCCCCATCATGTCTCTGCAGCCCCCCTCAGTATTCCCATCATGTCTCTCCATCCCCTCCTCAGAATTCCTCCTCATATGCCTCCAGCCCCCATCAGTATTCCCCATTATGTGCCTTTAGCCTCCCTCAGTATCCCCCATCGTGTGCCTCCAACACCCTCAGTTTTCCCCATCATGTGCCTCCAGGCCCCCCTCAGTATTCCCCATTATGAACCTCCATCCCCCCTCAGTATCTCCCATCATGTGCCTCCAGCTCCCCTCAGTATCTCTCATCATGTGCCTCCAGCCCCCTCAGTATTCCACCCCCCCCCCCCAGTATCCCCCAATATATCTCTAGTCCCCCCACATCATGTGCCTCCAACACCCCAGTATAAACTATCATATCTCCAAGGCCCCAGTATCCACCATTATGTCACTAGCCCCCCCAGTATCCCCATCATGTCATCAGGCCTCCAGTATCCACATCATGTGCCACCAACATGTCTCCAGGCCCACAGTATCCACCATCATGTCAGTAGCCCCCCCCCCCTCAGTATCCCCATCATGTCTCTTCAGCCTCCCTATATTTCCCATTGATGTCCAGCCTCCCAGTATTCCCTTACTGCTTCACTCACCTTAGATGTCTTCCCTCCCTCTGTGGCACGCACTCCTGCTCCTTCTCCTTCCTAGTGATGCTGATGTCACCAAAAGGAGTGTCCTTTGCAGACAGGAAGTCACTGTATCAGCTGCCAGGCAGAACACAAAGCCGCTGTTCGCAAACCCCGGCAAATGAAAGGGGGTTTGTGATCAGCTGCTCTGTGTAACTACAGCGACAGCTGATAGCAGGGACCCGCCTGTGGGTTGGACCTAATGTTTTCGCGGGCCGATGCTTCTGCTATCTGTCTGAGGTCCGGACCATATGATTTTGCGGGCTGGACATTCCCCACCCCTGCCCTAAAGATTTAACAATACATTAACATAAACACAATTGAATCATGTTATTGGTAACACATTTTAATGTGAGCATTCTAATTTTAATAATCTTACAAAAATAAAAAACACCAAAATACACACAAAATATACATGTGTTGTTAAATACCATATTTTTAGTTATGAAAAAAAAATGTAAGAAATTATGTTTTTTTTTTATTTTTTGCTCACTTTGGTTCCTTCACAGGTTGGAGGATCTTGCACACTTGTGTGTAATGATGCTGCCAAGGAGGGTTCGCCGGAATATGGAAATTCTAAATGTAAGTAATGTTCCTGCAATTGTAATTTTGATTTTTCCACTTCCAGGTGTTGTTCTGCAAGCTAGGATTGCTGTTTGGCTTCAGCCAGCAGTTCTTCATTATAATCTCGGTTGTCCTGGCGGATGTCCACAAGAACATGCTCTATGTGCGGGATGTGTGCACTTATTGTCTGACCTGCATTCTCCTGATGCCTCAGAGCCTGTTGGCTGGTAGAAGCGGTTGACATATCAGGAGGTGGCTTTGGCTGGCTTTGAGACAAACCAGCCCCAGCAACAGATGTTGAAGGCACAGGCTCATCCTCAACAAAATCATCTGGCTCCTGGAGGTCGGCAGGCAATGGTGAACTTATTGGCTCTATGGACATTAACAGTGGCTCCTCCTCCTGCTCCACAGATTGTCCACCAATGACAAATGTTTAGGTTAGAAAATTTTGCAATTTGATACAAACAAATGGTGATTAATCCTAAACCATATAATGTACAAATTGAACTGAACAAACAAGTTTCAAAGTACAATTTATCCTATGTTTTTGGTTAAACTAAAAGAACTAAACCAAACTTCTCTTCAAATATACTATAGTTTATTTTTAATGGTTAATTTTTAAATAAACGTGATTATAACTTTTTTTATATGTTGTTTAAAATTAATATCCTTGCATTATTTAATAAAAATAAAAATAAAATGATTTTTGATAACACACATGGCACCATGGTCTTCTTGGATTTTTTAAAATAATTAATACACATGAACAAAGTATAACTATCTGACATCTATATACACACCCAAAAACACTACATACACCACACTTACCAGGTACATCTCCTTCAGCCTCCTCCTGGGGCCTAGGGTCGAGAAGATACCTTGGGACACCCTTGCCTGAGTCCACCAATTCACCCACACCAACTACCTCCTGCTGCCTGATGGCCCTAGACCCCAGCACCTCCTGCTGCCTGATGGCCCTAGTGGTGTAAGCTCCAATGAAGCAGGCATTCTGCCAGCACCAGTCCTCCTGTAAATATTTGTGCAAATTTAGCATTTTCACATTACAATATAGATTCATTAAGTTATAAAAATAGGAGTATGCAAATGGCATGTTTAATGTTTTTAAAAAACACATTCACAATGCTAAATATAATGCAAGGTACTAGTTAGGGATTATAGATTATTGCAAAGCTCTTACTGCCTGAATTTATCTCTGTCCCCCAGATTTCCCTTTACATTGATGCAGAAATCCTGCCACCTGTGAAAATTATTAAAAGTTTACTTTATGATGACTTTTAATGTATATAAACCATATAACCTGAATGTTTTTAAGTTTTAATTGTGGTAAAAATATTGTTGCAACATTAGTACATAAAATAATTTTGCAGTAATAAATATACTATCTTAAAAATTTCCAAATAGTAGCAATAAGATTCATTGCTGAACAAGGTGTACTAATAGGGCGTATTTTTAAATACGCAAAATTCATATTAAAAAAAAGTATTGTTTTTTCACCATGGTGGCATAATTTAATGCGTTCCAAAACTTAATTTCCATTGTAATGTGCTATATTAATAAAGTTTATTTAATAACTGGCTGTCTAATAATGTTTAATGACAGTCAAATCTGTCAGCTTTGTGGAAAGAACCAATCAAACATTTCTGTTTGTTGTTCTGTGGGAATGTTACTAAAAATCAACCAATGTCGTTTGTTAGGTTACGCAGCCAATCTGGAGATTCTTGTTTCCTTTTCATAACGCTTATCAAAATGGCGAGAGCAGAAAATTTCTCCATGGCTGAGTTAAGATGCCTGTTCCAGGTGATGGACAGCTTGCAGCCTGGACTGCGACATTAAAGTGCCGCCAAATGCTACACATACCTGTGTTCGGGCAGGTTGATCTGGAGACAGACCAGAGTAAGGAGGTGGGTTGACCAAATCCAGAGACCCTGGTCCAACTTAAGGAGGCGCCAGCTGGGTCTTCTGCGGCACATGCAAACTATGATTGCAATGAAGTGTATTTTCCAGAATATTTGTGATTTTTTTTTAAAATGTTTTTTAATATACGCATTCATCTAGCAAGTTTGTAAAGAAAGGTTTAGCAATGTGTATCATGTAGCATTGTGTAAAAGTGTATTGACAATTTGTCGTTAGCTATAGTGACTTGCATAAGTAATTTCAAATTTTTAAAACACTGCTTTTAAACTTTGACCAAGTATCTGTTTAAAAATAAATAAATATATGATATTAAACTACACACCACAACACATAATAAATTGAAAATTATATATTGTGTATTATTGTAATATATGACCTATGTCAGGCCTGGGCAACCTGAGGTTCTCCATGTGTTGTGAAACTATGACTCCAGGTGTTCTGAAAAACCGCATTTACACAATCTACGTAAGAAATAGATACATAAATTACGTTACAAAATTACTACGCATGCGCAGTAGTAAAAATCGCTAAACACCAGACGTATATGTTATACGTCCGGTACTCTGAATACGGGCCTATGTCTGTGCAGTTAAAGCATGCTGGTACTCGTAGTTTCGCGCCACCTGTAGAGTCACAGGTTGGCTAGGCCTGACCTATGTGTTTAAAATTAGACACAATACATATTGTAATCAGAGTAACACACTACCATTAGCCTTAGGATTTCCTTAAGAACATAACTTACATGACTTGATGTTATTGTTAAATAATATAAATGTGTACAGCATGTGGAGTAAAAAAAATACATTCAAAACATATTATGTAAAAATATGTACATTGAATTGGTCAAAATAGTAAAAAAGTATTATTATAATCAAATTAAGGGTTTAGAAATATACATTGTTAAACATTCAAATTCATTATGTGGCAAAAATAATGGTGAAGTTACAAATAATGGGTTAAGGTAGACACAAAAATACAAAATAGGGAAAGGTAATTATTTCATTTAATTGGTAA
This sequence comes from Limnodynastes dumerilii, assembly GCA_011038615.1. Taxonomy (NCBI): domain Eukaryota; kingdom Metazoa; phylum Chordata; class Amphibia; order Anura; family Limnodynastidae; genus Limnodynastes; species Limnodynastes dumerilii. Next base: position 4,763 of record WWET01001754.1, on the reverse strand, counting down.
ACTTGAAACACAAACACATGCTAGGTACACAATTTAATTAGCAATTAACTGCAATGTCTGCGTATTTTTACGTTCCTATGAATCGCTACTAAAATTAGGTTCAGAAATCAATGCAGGATTCATCGAGTTCATACTACGTGCTGTACTTTCTATATGTATGACATTATTACACACATAAAAAACTGCACGAGTGTGGGGTGTGGTTAGCTGAAAATGTTGCTAGCTTTAAATTGCACTTGCGTATATTTACGATGCGTATTTTTACGAAAGTACGTAAAATCAATCCTAAGTGTGAGTCAGGGCCAATAACACTGACAGTGACAACTGAAGCCTTACTAATTCACAGAGTGAAACAACACGGACAACGGACGCGCTGTGTGGGCCACTGGAGGAGGGGTCAAATAAATAAATCATCAGACCTGGTGGTCAATTCGTCAACTAGAACATTGACTAAATAAGAAATAAAAGTACTAATCACACCAAGGCCTAGCTTTACTAAACTGTGGAAAAGGAAAAGTGGAGATGTTGCCCATAGCAACCAATTAGATTATAGCTGACATTCTCTAACATATAATAGCAAAGTGAGAGCTAGAATCTGATTGGTTGCTATGGTCAACATCTGGGCAATATACTTTTAGTATAACACTTTAACAATTCCCAACAAAGGACAGAAGACTGTTCAAGGATTAGCTCAAAAAGTAAATCAAGTTTTGACTATATCTCACAGAATGCCTCTAGAAAAAGTTTCATTAGGTTATTAGAACTATGTCCACAGTATAATCAAATACCTAAAAAATAACAAAATATGCCTAAGGGTCAATTTAATATCCTCAAGGATTTGGAAAATGAAACATTGTCATAGCATACCATACCATACCCTGCCAATAAAGAAAATTAAATCAGCGGATCCCACTGTTTATTCTAAATGGTTATGGGTCCCCATCGCAAATGACCCTATTTCAATAGGACTGTTCTCTCCCAGCCAGTTCTGAATTGGCTGGGAAATCGATTGTTTCAGCCTGGAAGAGGCAAAGCAATTGATCCCTGGAGCACTGAACACAGTGCCCCGAATGGTAAGTATCCCCAATTCAATTCCTAATCCTTACCCTAACCCTTTCCCTAATCATTACCCTAACCCTCCCCTTCTATTGCTGTAATGCTAATCCCTCTGTCTGACTCTATCCCTCCCTTCCCCTCTACCTGATCCTAACCCTCCCTTCCCTGCAGCCTGATCTTAACCCTAACCCTCCCCTTCCATGGCCCTAACCCTCCCTTTCCCAGAGCCTAACCCCTCCTAACACTAAAAGTCCCTGGAGAGGTTACTTACTTCTACTGCGGTGAGTCCGGCGGCACTTCCGAAAATAAATGGGTGAGTATGCCGATCGGCATACTCACCCATTCAGAAAAAAAAATCTAAAATGGCTGCTATATGAAATAGAGACAGTTGAAAAAGAACTTTCGTCTGTCTCTACTGTGGAAAGACAGCCATTGTAGCTGGGACTCCCACCAATTCTAAACTTACATGTTACCCAGTTGGAACATGCAAGTTGGAATTGGATGAGCTCATCACTAGGGGTTTGAAAATAACATTGTGACCAAGCAAATGGTGGATTTTTTTTACGTATACCTTTTCTAATTAAACTGGTCTTATACACCCTTTCAAAGTTCCACTAGGATCCGAATGACCCCACAGAAGGCCGATAATATCAGCCAGAGGTTTCTTGTTCAAAAAGTAGCAATCATGCTAGGCTACTTCTTGCAACCTATTGTTCAACAAATCATATTGTCATACCTACTGCTGCTACATATTACTGCTTTCCTTATCAAATTACAGGAGATTATAGAAGTACCTGCTTATACACTGTTTATTACTATTGATGTACACATAGATCCCTCACAAAGAGAGCCTCTCAGTAGTAGGACAAGAGGGGTTTCAAAGTGATCATTATGATGGACTTGAATTGGATTTTTTAATTGCCTTATTGGAGCTGACGTTAAAAAGGAACTATTTCCTATTTAATGGAGACCAGTACTTACAACTTTGTGGATGTGCAATGGGTTCAATGTGACCCCCGCATTTGCAAACCTTTATATGACACAATATGAAAAGAGGTTTTTATATACTGACCAACATTTTTTGATACATAGAAGATGATAGATGTATAATACACACAATACATACATGATTTATTTATATGGAAGGGTGGAGAAAAGATCTTCCTCATACTAATAAATGAACTGAATAACAATCAGACTCCAATTCGGTTCTCTTTTAAATATAGTTAAACAGATATTCATTATCTTGATGTTCACATTTTATTAGAACAAGGCAAACTCCATACAATGGTTTATAATAAACCCACAGATAACAATAATATATTGCTTGCTTGTTCCCATCATCCACTGGCAATTATTAGAGGTTTACCATATTCCCAGTTTCTGAGAATCCATTAAATCACTGACGATTGAGAGAGGTGGGAAACTGAGATGAATATGATGATCGATAAATTCACAGAATGGGGATATAACAAAAGACAGATGCAAATGCTTAAAGCAAAAACTAAACTCATACCCCAGGAACAAACATGTAAAACTAAACCAAAAAAGCCATTGACAAATGTGATACCACTAGTGAGTATGTTTAATAGCCACAATAAGATGGTACCTAAAACAGCTTGCCAATTATAGCCTATTGTAACAACTACTATCAAGCTACAAACGGGGTAGAAATTTCAGTGACTAACTAGTCAAGATGGATATCATGGAACATTGGAGAATATACTATAAATTGGGGTGTTTTCAGTGCTCCAGTTGCTAAACCTTTCGTTATATGTACCCAGGCTCTAAATTTGCGCATCACCATTCCAACACGAGATATACCATTAGATATGCACCTCAAAATATGTTGTATATCTGTGTGTAATTGTGTGCCATTGCGGCCTTTAAGACCAAGAGACAATTTAAGGAAAGGATGGCCTTGCATAAGAATCACAATTAGATTAGGAATTGTGGGCAAAATATCTGATCAATCGGTGGCTTGCCATTTTGCTTAGTCTTGAACTTTCAAAACTTAGGTATAAAATTATAGATTACGTCCCTTTACATCACTATGGAGGATACAGAGATAATTATAATATGTTGATATGAAGTATTATCTAATTATTATTAGATGAGAAATATTCCTCACTTTATTGTACGTTCGTTGTATGTTTTCTCTTCTACTTATTTTAACAATGTACAGTGAATAACTGATGTATATTGCCCTAACATGTATTTGCACTGTATTAACACTGCAATATAATTGACAGAATTTCTCTATAAATATTCTTTTGAGCAGGTGTTATATGAATTTACACACAAAGGGCCTGATCCAGACATACGCTCGTGTGCGTTTATACGATTGGTAGTAAGCATAAAAACGGCCATTTGTACTTACTGCGCATGCGCGGGGCAAATGTTACGATCATCTTATGCTCAGAAATTCTGAGCGTATGGGCTTTAAGCGTACCACCTTTATAACTACGGTTGTAAATACGCACCGAGGGTGGGGTGATGCATTTAAATCATACAGTATGGGCGTGCTAAGCATTGTAACTATGCAATGAGCTTACGGCCGCCCGCGGTTACGATCAGAAAAGTTAGGGTAGGGATTGCTGGGTGTAAGAAGACAAAACTAAATACGACCAAGGGAAGTGCCAAGGGGAGTGCATCGTAGGTATGCTGGTGTAAATACGCTACGCACATTAGCATTTCATGAGCGTAGGTCTGGATCAGGTCCAAAGAGTTAGGACCACCATATGCAGGTGGCTAGTGGCTTATCATGTATTTGCGCAAATATGTGTATTTACTCATTTGAGTTGCTAATGACATGATGAATTGTCCTTACTTGATATATGTTTATGCCCTGCTTGATTGAATGACCTGTATATATTTTGGGTTTAGATGCTGACATGATAATAGTGAGTGTTTTTCCAAGGTTTGCTCTATATGTATGTGCGAATATGATTTATCGTTTTGTACTTATACACACGTGGTTTACTTTTGTTGGGCAGCATTGGTATAGAAACAGTGATGGTTCCCCAGGACATCACTTCCGGCGCAAGGCAGTTGGCATCCCAGGAGCTGGAGTTTCATATCACCATGTCCGATGGGAGGACCTGTCTATTATGGTAAAGTATAATTTTTTTGTATCCCTGATAAAAGTTCAGTAAATTTAACTGAAACGTAGGAATGTGTGTTAGTATAAGTTTCATTTATTTCAAGACTCTGAATGCTACTTCTTTTTGACTATACATGGTGAGTAATTAGGCAAGTAAACTGTATAAGAAATGAGAGATGGGTATATGGAAAAGCGCTAAGATCCACTCCTGAGATGTTGGCAATAAGTCTGTCACTAAGAGATCCCACTTTAGTGGGCAGAGGGGAAGCACAGCCCATTTCTTCGGAAATGGCATTGCACGGAACTAAGTTCAACACGATGCTAGGAACACTAGTTTTACTAAGGTAACACTAGCGTAACATCTGGAGGGTGCATGTGCCCTCTTGTCAAATCAGGCCACTTACACACCTTGCGTGCGTAAGTGGCCTAACGTTATTAAATCTGGATCCGGTTCAGTATAATTATTGGGTAAGTTATTAATTACTTTGATGCTCAATGTAATGGGTATTATGGTTTGTTGAAAAGCGATCTTATAACATTATTGCTGTACTATTGCAGCTTTTAACGAAGTATTTAAGTCATGGTTGCCGACATTTTGCAGCTT
>WWET01001753.1:318934-332211 GCA_011038615.1 Limnodynastes dumerilii | reverse complement strand
GATGCGGAAAAGGCCTTTGATCGCCTGCATTGGGGATATATGCGCCACGTCCTTCGTAAATTTGGTTTCTCTGGACCAATTTATCATGCAATTCTGGCTCTTTACACATTACCCAATGCCCGGGTATTTATTAATGGCTTTTTATCAGAATCCTTTTCCATCAATAATGGAACCCGGCAGGGCTGCCCACTGTCCCCACTGATCTTTGCTATGGCAATGGAACCATTGGCTGCTACAATTCGATCCTCCCCCTGCTTCCCTGGCTTTGGGTTTGGCCCCACGGTACAGAAGATATGCCTCTTTGCTGACGATGTTATGCTTTTCGTGTCTGAACCTGCTACTTCCCTACCAGCCTTAACCTTGGTGCTGGAAGCCTTTTCTATTCCTATTATAAGTTAAACACCTCCAAAACAGAAGCTCTTCCTATCAATATTTCCCCCAAGCTTTTAAAACAACTCCAGGTGACGTTTCCTTATACGTGGAGGAGGGAGGCTCTCTCTTACCTAGGAATTGCTATCCCTGCCAAATCTTCTATGATCTTTGACTGCAACTATGTTCCTCTAATCAACCACCTTTCTCAGCTAACCAAAGGCTGGATGCAGTACGAGGTCTCCTGGTTAGGACGTATAGCCGCTTTCAAGGAAAATACTGACAAAAGAATACTTAATAAATGCAGTAAGTCCGTGTCTGTGATTTATAAATAAATCACAGACACGGACGGCTGACTTAGGACTGATGCACGCATAGGCACGCATGCATGGCTAGAGGGGCAAGGCTCTTATTGCGAATGAGCTGCACACGGGCTACTAATGTACAGTATGGGCATTCCTCTGAAGTTAGGACTGATTCACAAGTGCGAGTGCCTTGCGGAAGCAAACATATGCATGGGAAAAGATAAGGTAGCTCTCTAACACTCTTAATTTGATTTATGTATGGTTTGGTGTTTGCCTATATACATCTGGTTTATATGTTTTTGAATCCATTAGACCTTTAACTCTCTAGAAAACATTCCTATTTACATTAATTTAAATTTTTTTGTTAAAAAAAATTAAATGTTTCATGTTTAATTAAATTATTTGATTAAAATGAATAAACTAAATATTTGAATTTAAAATAATAATATAATAGATGAAAAAAAAACATAACTGTTTAAAAGAATATAAATAGCAATAAGCATACATTACACAGGTAGCTTGTTGTTTAATGGTTAAACTTACAATGTGTCATTATTATATTAGTAAGAAACCAAACGCAAAATTCATTTAATAGTCAGATAACAGTCTAGAAATAAATACCAAAACGTTTTGAGTTGTTTATTAACATTTGCGTTTAGTTGCGGTTTAGTGAAAGCTGATTAACTTTAAGTACCTAGATGGCCTCTGTGTGTATCACAATAAGGAAACACATCCGCACTTAAATCCACGCACCTAGAGAACTGTCCGTACGTGGCAGTCGTGAGACTGGGGGTGTGGTTAACTTCATTTTTTAGCATCTCTGAATCGCTCTTTAGGATCTTGTCTGTGTGTAAGTTTGAATCAGGTCCATGATATCAAAGAACATTAATGAGCTAAATTCCACTACCAGCCAACAGTATAGACAACACATGAGATGGCTGCACGTTCTGGCATCTGTAGTGTCATATACATACATTGCAGGGAAATTGTAAGGTACTGTATCATCACAGAATAAACATGAGACCAGGAAGTAAGTGATTGTAAGAGCCTGCAAACTAATTGCAAGTATGACCCTTAAGAAATAAACATGCATAACTATTATAGCTGATTATTTATTATTGGCATTACAGTCACAACCTAGATACAACAGCTTCTTCTTTGTCACCCTCCTCCTACCTAGTATTTAAGGAATAGTTCTGTTCAGTCTATGAAATTAAATAGTCGCACAACACAAATAAAACATAACTCTAAACTTTTGCAAAGAGCCAGATACGTCCTCAGACCTGTCTTATATCAACGTATCCTTGACTTGTAATATTTCTTTCCCCTTCCCAGCTCATTTCTCCACCTTATTTATCAGCTGTAACCCCTTCTGTCCCCTTTGCAATTATTCTCCCTAAGGCTTATATAGCATTTGGTTACGTATCTGTTCTATATGCATGCTACTGCAAGATTTTTCACATACTTCATATCATATAAAACAAACGGCAGGTTTTTGACAGCATTATAAATGTGTTGATACTAGTCACAACCAACCTTAACTGCAACCACTATTAGGCAAAGTTCAGGTCACCAAAATGTATGATTTGAGCTACTTTTGAGTTCTGACACCTATAGTCATGTCTATAATTTATTGGTTGAGTGTGCCATTTACTTCATCAAGTGATTATATTCCTACCATGCTTACCTTTACATTGTATATTTTCTCTTTAAGGGTAAACACAAAGGGATCTATTTATAAAGATCATTTTAATGCGATACAGCCAGTTTTCACTTCAAAACTGGCCCTATCGCATTAAAATGAAGGGGAGCATATTTACAAAATGCTAGAGTGGAGTTTTACACTCCGCTCCCAGCGTCAGACTAACGCCAGCCTGAGTCGTAAGTATTACGGCAATGTTCCCATATACCCCTCTTTTCCTACCCCTAATAGCTGTTATTAGTCATCCTTGACCGGTCATCCGTGCCCTCTCACTGTCCTGCCGCTTTCACCTGCGCAACATAGCTCGCATCAGACCCTTTTTAAACGCAGAAACTAAGACTCTCATTCACTCTCTCATTATCTTCCGTCTCGACTAATGCAGCGTTCTCCTCTCCGGCCTACATCTGGTACGTCTCGCTCCTCTACAATCCATACTCATCTTTATTACCAAACACACTTCCTCCACCTCCCATCTCCGTCTTTCTCTACACTGACTTCCTGTCCCTTTCAGAATTCTCTTAAAGCTCTTCATCACAACTTACAGGGTTCTCTCCTCCTCAATTGCTCCCTACCTCTCCTTCCTCATCTCCATCCATATTCCTTTTTAGGTTTTTTGGTATTGTGTTTAGCGCAGCAAACATTTTTTTCTTTTTTTTCCATCCATATTCCTGCCTGACCCCTGATAAATATCTCCCGCATCCAAGACTACTGTACTTCCAGGCTGCCCCTCTGTACTGGAACAACCTACCACAACCTATTAGGCAATCCAACACCCTCCAAACCTTCAGATGCTTCCTTAAAACCCACTTTTTCAGGAAAGCCTATTCTTCCAGTACCTAAGCTTACCAGCCCTCCCCATCTTCATCCTTGTCTCTCCTGTTTGTTCACCCCCTCCCACTTAGCATGTTAGCTCTTATGAGCAGGGTCCTCCTCCCTCCTGCTATCACCTCTCTACCCTCTCCTCAATAATTCCCACATTTTTTCTCTACTGCCTATCTCTCTTTTTACTCATCTGCTCCTACACATATCCTTCATCTTTATTTTCCATTCATATTGTTCTGCTGTTTATGTACTACATTATTTTTGCATTGTACTTGTATTGTATTGCTTATTTATTTGAACTTGTACCCTGTTTGTTAATTGTGTTGTATATGTAACTATTGCCAACCGGATACCATGTTGCACCTACTAAATAAATGTTAATAATAATAATGGTAATAATTAGCACCGCAGTCAGTTCTATGTTACAAACACCACTCACACTCCTAGGTAAGTAATTATATTATTTGGGAAAGGAGAGCACAGCCTAGTAATGTCAGACCTGTTATTGTTCTAAGCTTCACCACAGAACCATTCTGTGCCATAAGTCATGATTTGTTTTGTATGCTTTTATTGAGGGTGTCTAAACTTATAATTCAACATACTATTATTTTCACTTCACCAGGCTTTACTCATATTTCATACCTCACAAGCTGTAAATGTTGTTTAGAAGCTAAGAACCTTAATTCAGTCACCATAAGGTATATTAGCACATTTATTGTATATACTCTACTTTACTTAGAACTCTTAACTGCATACCTGGCTCAAAACGTGCTCAAGGATGGAAACATCTGTTAAAAAAATCTAAACTGTGAGGTTATTAAATGCAGTAGCAAGATACTGTAGAATAATGGAACACTGCCATTCTTTTCTACTAGTAATCTTAGAATAAATAGTATATATGGAGATTGATCTAATAAAAACCTGTTCTCGCATCATTTTTTATGTATGTAAAGTTCACATAATCCCAGAATGTTTCCTATATTTATAGATGCTCAGGGCCGGATTCAGAGCTCCGGCCGCAATGCAATTGAGGCCGGAGTTCTGCGAAAAGTGCTACTGCGCATGCGCAGTAAATTTGGAATGTAATCTACGTTACTTCTTGCAATGTAGATTGCGTACACGCAGTTTTAAAGACCGCAGTTTTTTGGACAGCGTATGTCTAGTCAGTATAGCAACGCAATCTACATAGCCTTTAGCCTTTAAAGAACGTACATCGTTTTTTAAGAAATAGGAGGTGTGCCAGGGCAGCCTCTGGGAGAAGGTGGGTAAAGTGGGTTGGGGGGAGGGATTAAAATTAGGCTGGAAGGGAGGACTGGTCTAGCTCCATGCGTATTTTCCCTACTTAAGAGGGAAAATATGCACAGTTAATTAAGGTCACCTATGGTACTCGTAAGATCCATGCATATTCGCACCTACGTATCTCACACTTAACTGTGAATATGGTGTCAGAAGAGGAAGGTTAGAGTTGGCTGTGGGGAGGGGAGGGTTAAGTTTAGGTTACAGGAAGCGAATGGTTAGGAAGGGGTTAAGGTTAGGTTGTGAGAATGGTATAGCTAGGGTAAGGATGAAAACTTACCAGCAGTCACAGGATTAGTGGCAACTGCCAACAGTTTGTCGCTTTCCAACATCAACATAACCTCTTGAAATACAGACCATTGAACTACACCACCCATATGTACTTTCTCACTAAACATAGTAAAGGTTAAAAAAAGAATACATAAAACTCCTACTCACCTAGGGCCTGATCCGGACCTAATAACTGATACCTAAGTTACGCACTAATAAGTATAATACACTTCCCCTGGCACTCCCCTTTCACGTACAAACTTAGCTGACGTGTTCAGAACGCTATCTTAACTTTTCATTGCATATCTCTGGTCGTACGTATCGCCTTGTCGTGCCTAACCCAGCCCATACTGTGCTATTTAAATGCCTCCCCCCTCCCACATTGCTTATAACTGTCTTACGTAGGGATGTCACACCCTATTGTACAGAGCTACATAAAATATACGTACGATCAGAGTTACGATGCGTTCTGATATGCAACATGCGTAAATTACCTGTCGTCATTAAGCCTGGATCAGGACCCTAATGTGAACACTATAGCAATCATGTCTGTTTCTAGATTTGTCCATTATTTTGACCATAAGTAATAGCATTCGTTATCTATTTTTTTCTGCAAAATATATTTGAGAGCAAAGATGGCAGCAATGAAAAAACAAAGGGGCTGATCCAGAAAACAGGTGGAAATGCACATCTTGGTAAAACCATGTTAAATGGTATGATGGAAGTACATTTTAACTGTGGAAACAGAAGAGTAGAAATGTGAATTAACTTCAATTTACAGATCAGAACGCTTTCTTAACTTTTCATTGCATATCTCTGGTCATACGTATCGCCTTGTCGCGTCTAACCCACCCCATACTGTACTATTTAAATTCCTCCCCCCCTCCCACATTGCTTATAACTGTCTTACGTAGGGATGTCTCACCCTATTGTACAGAGCTACATAAAATATACGTACGATCAGAGTTACGATGCGTTCTGATATGCAACATGCGTAAATTAGCTGTCATCATTAAGTCTGGATCAGGACCCTCATGTGAACACTATAGCAATCATGTCTGTTTCTAGATATATGTCCATCATTTTGACCATAAGTAATAGCATTCGTTATCTATTTTTTTCTGCAAAATATATTTGAGAGCAAAGATGGCAGCAATGAAAAAACAAAGGGGCTGATCCAGAAAACAGGTGGAAATGCACATCTTGGTAAAACCATGTTAAATGGTATGATGGAAGTACATTTTAACTGTGGAAACAGAAGAGTAGAAATGTGAATTAACTTCAATTTACAGATTAAATATAAAGTTATGCAGCATCTAATTTCTGCGTGCAAAACAAAATACTTTCCCGGTATGCAATAATATGTACATTAGTTTGCACCCCTCACATTACAACATGGGTTTACTTGCCCTTGTTTTGTCCTTACACTCAAACACTGGATCAGCCTCAAGAGAGAAGCAACATTTCTGCTATTATTCTTATGGTATTTGGAGTCTTTCAAGTTGTAAAAAAGGTGTAACTAGGGTGAGTTCAGTGGGCAAGTGCCCTGGGCACCCAGGTTCAAGGGAACACCACTGGAGTCGGTGGTGGGATGTGTTGAGTCAGTGGTGGGATAGGCCAGTGGGCCCCCCCAGGCCATGCCATTTTTGGGGGCTTTGGGATGGTCCCTGGTAGTCTAGTAAGGCCACAGTCAGCTGCACATATATAGCACTATGTGGCCATACACACTGAAGTCTGAGTCTGCACTATTTAGTCTATCAGTACATACTGTACTCCTATAGGAGCTCTGTAGGATCGTATCTGTTCATGTGAATGATGTACCTTTTCATCTACATCAGCGTCATTCACATAACGAGGTTTGGTCCTACAGGGCTCGGAGGGTGAATGGGATCCCTGCAGAGCGCGCCGTAGAGGAGAAATAAGAAAGAGGAATGCAGCAAAGGTTCAGGGGAAAATCTGGGAAAGAGGGACAGGTAATAAATGTGGTAAATACATACAGGGACAGATATCCAAGGGGCAGTAATAAATGCTGGACACATATAAAGGGCAATAATAAAGGCTGGACACACATACAAGGGGCAGTAATTAACACTGGTCACATATACAAAGGGGCAGTAGTAATAAAGGCTGGACACATATATAAGGTGTAGTAAAAGGCTGGACATATATAAAGGGGCAATAATAAAGGCTGGGCACATATACAAAAGACAGTAATAAAGGTTGGACACATATACAAGGGGCAGTACTAAAGGCTGGAAATGGGCAGGAATGAAGGCTGGATACATAACTAAAATGGGGGTGCAAACATAAGAAGGGGCAGAAACTGATGACTGGGCACATATATAAGGGACAGAAAATGGTATCTGGAGGTAGAATAGGGTGGCTGGACACATACAAGGGGCAAAATTTGGAAACTGGACACATACCGGGGGCAGATATGGAGGTGTGACAAATATGCAATGAGCAGAAATGGATGACTGAGCACAAATGCAAAGGGCAGAGATGGGTATTGGGCCACATATAAGTGGCAAAAATGGATTTCTGGGACATACAAGGAGCAGAAATGAATAGCTGGGTACAAACAAAGGACAGGAATGGATGGAGACATGTAAGGGACACACAGGATGGGAGAGCATAGAGGGGTAGGAAAATGTGTATTGTATAGCAGTTGCTAGGATGCAGTCTGTATTGTATGGCTGTATTTCAGATGTACTTTTTATTGCATATGTAATCTTTGTATGGTGGATTAGTAATGTGTTTGTGTTGTATGTATATCAGTTAGATACTGATATAACTGTGATATAATAGTATAATACATGCTTGTCACACTGTGCTGGTGAAGCAGTCTCTGGGAGCAGCTGATGCCATAGTATATTTGCATGGTACAGTTCTACAGCTATCCTCTGACCCTTTAACAATGTGATTGTCCCAATCACAATATTCCCCTGGGTGCCCCCACATCCCAGCCATGAAAGGTCTGGTTGCATCAGAAATCAGTTCAGTCTGTGTGTGAACTATGTGGTCTCACTTGACCACCAGGAAGGCAGCCATAAAACAACCAATGGCAGTGTGGCCTCTTAGTCACTGAACACTTTGACTGACAACACTAATAATGGCAAGTCAGGCAAAGTGTCTAATGAAGCTAGGAGAGCACAGCTAGGGACACAGATGTCCACCTAGTAGCCTAGTAATGGGCCGGATCCAGAACTACGTCCGTCTAAAAGACCGCATATACACAATCTATGTATCAAAACGATACGCAGATTACATACAATAGCTACTACGCATGCGCAGTAGCTACTGTTTATTGAACTACGTCCGTCTATGGAAGACGGACGTAGTTCTGGATCCGGCCCAATGACTCTTCGCCGGGCGAAGCTAGGGTAGCCTTCACCCGGCGTAAGGAAGGGGCCATACTCCCGCACAGGGGGAGTGCCAGGGGGGAGTCAGCGATGTAAGCACGCTCAGCGCTACATCGTTGATCTGGATCAGGCCCTGAATCACCAATGAAATATTGTTAAACCTAAGGACAAGCCATTGACTTATGGACTGTTGCTGTGGGCTTGCCCCTTCAGACTAATATTTGCCAGCCAGCCAGCCCGAGTCAGATTACCCCTAGCAGCAACCCCTGTACCTGCTGACTCCTTTCTGCAATGACCAAAGACACTTTGACTGACAACACTAATAATGGCAAGTCAGGCAAGGTGTCTATTGAAGCTAGGAGAGCACAGCTAGGGACACAGACGTCACTACTCCACGTAGTGTTGTCTTAGACGTCAAAACATGAGTCTAAAGAATATGCCCCCTACCTCCACAAACAGTCTTGATTCATTAGTGCATGCCCCCAAACAGTTTTGATTTGTTACACACACATTAACTTACCTCAATCTCTACTCCGGTCGCCGTCGTGGCTCGCCTCTCACTCCTCCGCGGTGCACGCTTTCTATTTTATTAATGACGTTGGCGCAACCTTAGGTTCACGCCAGCGTCATTTATGAGGGAGAAAGGAGGTGCTGCGGAGGAGAGGCAGGTCTTGGAGACTGAGTCAGTGTCCTAGACCTGCCTCTCCTCTGCAGCACCTCCTCCCTGTCAGTCTGACAGTGGACACTGTACAATGCGCTGTCAATCATCCACCTAGGTCTAAGTTCCGGCAGGGGACCGGTGACGGAGCTTCCTCTCTCCGTCACCCTTAAAAACTTTACACCCGGTGTGGTCCGCACCCCCATTGTGACGCCACTGCAGCGGGGGATAGCAGGCGGAGGGGAGCGCCCCTCTGGCTTGGTGCCCCACTTCCTCGCTTACCCCACTTACTGTGTTCCGCCGGCCCTGCCTCCAGCCATATCTCCAAACTAGGGACCAGATCCACAGTTACTAAAGACAGCGAATTACGCACGCAACAAGCAAAATTCATCTGTCAGACTGGCAATGCACGCGTCCGATGAATCTCAGGTTCCCATAATAATGAATTGCGGCATGGCTTGAGAGGCGTCCCTGCCACCTAGTAGCCTAGTAATATGTGTATATTTGGGTTAATTGTGACTTTAAGTTTCCCTAATGAAAGTGACAAACGGTCACTGAAACATAGGAATATGAAACTCCTTTTGTATTTAATCTTACTACTTACTGCACCGATTAAAAGCGTGGTTAAAAGTCTACGGGCCAGATTTACTACGCTGTGGGGTTGAAAAAGTGGAGATGTTGCCCATAGCAACCAATCAGATCCTAGTTGACTTTCTCTAATATGCAGACCCTTCAACATGACCCATTCCCTAATGGAAGGGGTCATGTTGGAGGGTATGTAGTATGTAATAGGAAAGTGAGAGCTAGAATCTGATTGGTTGCTATGGACAACATCTCCACTTTTCCAAACCCGCAGCTTAGTAAATCTGGCCCTATGAGTGTATTTCAAATCTTTGGATCTTCTGCATCATGTTTAACTGCAGCAGGGAATTTTGGACAGGAGCTCCGTCTTCACTATAATACATTACTTTAATATATATATTAGTATCAGATCAAATGCAATAGTTTTGCTGAATTTTCTCTGCCGACAAATTGAATTTCACCTGACATTTCTAGCTTCTAGCTCTCTATAAATAACACCTGTTCTTCTTCTGCATCTATTGCTTTCAAAGGTCGTCATTTGTCACGTGTGTTATTACGAGATTACAAACCCTTGAGAGTGACATGAAATCAAAAGGTTACATCTAAAAATATAGATTACCCCTGTTGAGAGATGTTTTGCTTTTGATTATATTATGTTTCCCAGTGCAGCCTCTGCTATTCATTATTTCAATGAGAGTGAAATGGTGAAGCTGTGCCAAGGTAACGGTAGTAGTCCACATGTTATTTAAATGTATTTTATCACACAGAGGGGACTAGACACACCAAGATGAAGATTTCAGGAGAAAGTCTTTTAACAGCATACATCTTTATATAGTCCTGGGATTCCAGCTGTCATAAACAATACAATTTCCCTCTAGTGCCTCTGCTTACTTTTCTACTCGCATAATAGTCACCATGAGTACTCTGAGCGCCTGCTCTTCCCCATTATAGTACCTGGTTTATCCTTTGATGCTCAGCACTCCTTTTAACACACTGTATTTGCTATAAAATCTTATTGGCAGAATTCTTTGGGCACCATTTATAAAATGGAAATGGTATGTAAGTCTGCTGATTTCTTAGTATTTTCCATATAGCCCCAGCGACAGAGCAATCAGTGATTCTAAGCTACTGGATCATCGGTCTGTAGTTTACACCTTTGTTTTCTTTGTGGGAAGCATGTCCATAAAATCTTGGGGATTAGCATTTCAGAAAAGTGATCCGATCCAGATAGACATTCTGTAATACTGACCCCTCTCCCCTGAAACAGTTTGTGATCTGTCTATTTTCTGAAATAGTAATGGAAAAAATTACTGAAATAAATGAATATATATATATACAGTATAATATGTATAGTGTGTATAGATATATCATGGTTGCATACAGTTTAAGCCTACAGCACCTTAGAAGGGTCAGTGTAAGGAATTTGTACGTTGGTCTTAAAACTATCAATCCACATTTCAAAATTTACAATAGTGCTTTTAGGGACATTGGACCAGATCCAGAATTGCATATGATTGGTCATTTATGCATTACAAATGCGTAAGTACTTAGTGCGTGCGTTCTACACATGCGCAAACATGATGGTTACACATCGGAGTGCACTACAAATTATTGTAAATTACATACAGTAACCCATTCCTATGGCAGGTCATGATGACCCGCCATACGTACACTGGTAAGTGTGAACTTTATTAGCCGTGAATCGCTCATGCATTTAGGTGCTTAAAATTGCTTATGATTCAAAGATCCGTAGGAGTTAAGATTTTTGTTATTCTTAAAACAGCATGTGATCTCTTTAACATATATAAACAAAAATAACCATAAAAATACAACTTGAAACAGGAATAATCATGATGGCCCTGATTCAGAGATTGAAAATAAGAACTTAAAGTTACACCTGGGCTAAACCATGTTGATTTCAGGGGAGTCAAATTTCATTTGTTGCAACAGTATTATAGTTAAAAGGTGATGTTTCCCAGCTCAAGTCTAATTAGCAGTTTAAAAGTGAAGCTGATCAGGTATCTGTGTGCAATAAGTAAAAGCAAAGCATTCTCCCTGCATGCATAGAATAAAATTTACTTGACTCCCCCTGAAATCAACATGGTTTTGCCCAGGTGTAACTTTAAGTTCTTATTTTCAGCCTCTGAATCAGGCCCGATATACTTAACAATACACATAAATGCATACTGCTGAAGTTAGAAATGCAATCATCCACTACATATGGAGACTTTCATAAAATATTTAAAAAATAAATATTAAAAAAAGATAAACAACACAAACAACCAATACAGTTAACTATAAGCAAATGTAATGGTGTTTGTTTTCAAAATTTAAAGTAAATTTTTTTTTAAAAATCCTCAAAAACTAAAACCAAATAATGGCCCCTTTACAAGGTTAAAGTCTTGCATGAAATGGAAAATCAGCATAGGATTAAATAAATGACGGACACAAAGTTGAATTTGTCAGCGTGGAAAACAGGGGAAATCTGGAAGTCTTGATCCGGTCCTATGATAATGTATATTATATTCTAAAAGTTGTAGGCAGCCACTCACCAACATTGCTGCTTTATTTACTTATTTTGTTAGTAAGATATGGGGGATGGAGGAAGGGGGGGCTAAATGATTTGCCTGATAAACAAGGACATTCACTAGTACGGATATTTGGGTAATTAATCAAAGCTCACTTACCTGAAAAATTCTTGCTTAGTTACAGGAAAAGGCCTCTGCCTCTCTGAATAGCGATGTGGTAGACTGTTTATTTTAAGAAAGAAGCACTGCATGACACATGCAAAACATAATTGACAATTATGTCTTGTCACTCAAAAACACCATATGCCTTGAAGAAAGAGTATGTGCATGTATAATAATATCTTTCCTGTGCTCAGGCCCAGGTCTGTAATGGCATCAGCATCCATGCATTATACCTAACCTTTCTCAACAGAGCAGTGGCCAAAGGGAAGGTGATGCCCATAGCAATGAATCAGATTCTACTTACTATTTCATAAAATGTACTACATAAATGATAGCTAACAATTAATTGGTTGCTTTGGGCAACCATGTTTCCTTTTTTACAGGTTTTATTAACTCTATCCTATCTGTTTGTGCAGCTAGGAAATCTGAAATAATGGACTTTTACATTTTTTTCCCTATAAAATAAATATTCTCCAAATTATTAAATTGCTCTTACATAAAATAAATTCATTCAACATTTAATTTGAAGTTTTTCATGAATCATTATCCTGTGATTTTGTTCTCCTTTTTTAGCAAAATCCTTCCAAGACACACTATAGGATTAAACTGTTTTTGGCAAAAGAAAATATGCCTTGAAGCCATTTTGAAGTTGAATTGTTGGCCTTATCGCTTGCACTCACCTTACAGAACACATTTTCCAGAGTTGTTGATAAAGCAAGTTCTGCATAACCTAATTTTCATTTGCTCTTTCTGATGCCTTTTCAGTGTTTGTTAATTCATTTTTGAGGGTTTGTCCAAAAACATCCACATGTGTTCCATCAAGTAATGCAATGCATATGTTTAAATAACTCTCACTGGCACAAATGTAGGTCTGTAGTGTATAATTCTTGCATGCTAATTTCATTTAGATCACTTAAAATCCATCCATCTCTCAGTCAATACTATGGACCTGATCCGCTTTCCATATGTGCAAGTCCACACAGAAAAAAGGAGTGAGCCCCCCCTGTCACTCCCCCCCTCTCCCCTCTCATGCGTAGGCTACCATAAGGGAGCCTTAAGTCACACAAGCGGATCAGTGGTCCATCCGACCGCGTATCTGGTCTTAAGTAGCTAATTCCACCCACACTGTACAATTTAAATGCTTCTCCCCGCCCACCTTGGCGGGTGGAGGGGAAGCACAGTCTCTTTGTTCGAAATTCCCATTGCATGGAACTTAGTTCA
>WWET01001753.1:289954-301708 GCA_011038615.1 Limnodynastes dumerilii | reverse complement strand
CATATATATATATATATATATATATATATATATATATATATATATATATACTAAGAAAAAAAACACAAAGAGCAATATGAATATATGCGGTGGTAGTCATATTCCCAGCACAAAAAATGCAGACAGAAGAAATTTCGACCCGAGTTTCTCTATTTCTGGAATGCGGTCCATCCCTAGCCTGTATGTCTGTACTGTATTTTGTTGTTGTATTTTGTATGGTGTTAAGGACACCTTGTGGCGCCTTTTAAATAAACAATAATAATAATAATATTAATTACAAAATATTACTGATATACTGAAGATATCCCAACATGGAAAAAAATTAATTCCCTAAACATAAAATACCGACAGCTAAAATATCGAACATGTTAATAATACTGACAATGAACAAATTCCAATAATTGTAATCCCGACTTGAAGTAATAAGAACTTTTATTGTCACCTTTTTTTTGTGACACTTTCTGATGATCGGACAGGTTAGTTGGGTAGTTTTAGGGTTAGGAGGGGATGGAGCTTAAAAGGGGAGACTTAAGGTCAGGCTGTGGGGAGGGGAAGGATCACAGAAGGGGAGACTTAGGGTTAGGCTGCGGGGAGGGGATACATCACAGAAGGGGAGATTTAAGGTTAGGCTGCAGGGAGGGGATGAATCGCAGAAGGGGAAACTTAGGGTTCGGTTGCATTCTCCGGCAGAAAATCTGATTCGCAAAAAAAGGGACATCCGAAAGTTCCTTTTCAGGTGTCCCTTTTTCGAATACTTACCATTTTCTACATTTTTTTTTAGAATGGGTGAGTACTGTGTTCGGCATACTTCACCCATTCTCCTTCGTAAAAGACGATATCCCTCCGTCGCTGCTATCACCGGACTAAGGGACAGGTGAGTAAACTCTCTGTGTGGGGAGGGGAGGGTTAGGGTCAGGCTGCAGGGAAGGGAGGGTTAGGGTCAGGCTGTGGGAGATGGAGGGTTAGGGTCAGGCTGTGGGAGATGGAGTGTTAGGGTCAGGCTGCTGGAGATAGTGAGTTAGGGTCAGGCTGCAAATAAGGGTGGGTTAGGGTTGGACTGTTCTACCTGGAGTCCCACACCCCTTAGGGTTAGGCTGCGAGAAGGGGATGGATCACTGAAGTGGAAACTTAGGGTTAGGCTGCGGGGAAGGGAGGGTTGGGGTAAGATTTAGCATAAGGGTTGGGGTAGGGGAAATAGAAAGTGGCGCTTAACTGTCAAAAAAAGGGACTATAATAATTGTCTTATTTCAAGTCATAACTACTCAAAAAAGTTAGAATTAAAATTGATGGGAATTTAATTTGTCAAAATTTCTTCCATGTCTGGATATTTAGGTGTCGGGAATTAAGTTTTTGGGGTTTCATATGGGTTGGTCAATGACATGTGGAGGGATTTTAGGTGTTGGTATTTTTAACTTGTCAGGAATTTAGGATTTGGGAAACTCGTGTCAATATTTCTGCTGTCAGGATTTTTTCCACCGGGAATTAAGACCGGACCCCAATATATGTCTTGTTACACAAGCTCATAGGATATTCTTTCTGTGGTGTGTTTCCACATTAAATGGTAAACACTTCTTTACTCCTCCCCCGGATATACAATGTCCTTCATGTACTGCAGTTTTAACTTGGCAGATCATTTATGCACAAAGAATACTTGTTCAACCCACATGCAATATATCCTGCGAGGTTATTTATATTAGCAGTAATTGTCAAGTTTTTTTCTCACTGTTTTGAATCAGACTCCATAAGCTCACAAGCTTTAATTCTTTTTATTTAAAAATATTTCCTTTACACATCTTCATACAAAATATCCATCAAATCTTCTTTTATTAAAATATAACCCCCCAGAGGAGCTTTTCCCAACTCCAAATCACAACCACATCCAGGGAGGTACAGATCACAATAATACACAGCATGGCAAGATGGGGAAAAGGGTGCCCAAACAGTAAACAGCTTCGCTCATTAAACCTAACCTGATAGGTGGACATGTGAGAATCTTTCTCCTTGTGCTACCACCAGAGAATTAATTAGTATTTTAGCTCACTAGCAAGTACATTCCATTCAGGGCAGACTAGTGCTAAAATTTGCAAGTTAGCCACTGTTAAATGTAAGATTTTGGGGAAATTCCTCGTGGCCAACAATAAATGATTGATTCTTAAGGCACTGATGCTATAGCCGAATCAATACAGAATAGTGGTGGAAGGGCGCATGTATATGGTGGAAAGCTAAACCGCTACTTCTCCTATTGCTTTGACTGTTAACCTATCAAATTTTACTGACTTCTGTTCCTTTTAACATATCCACAAAATGGTGGTTGCTCTAATTCATTTATAGCTTAATTAAGACAGGTGCATGAAAGCAGGGGCGGATTGGCAATAGGACTTACAGGGAATTTTCCCGGTAGGCCGGTGGCATCTGGAGGCCTCTCTGCAGCCCTTTTTTATTTGAAGAAAACTAGGATGTTGACTGTCATAGGTGATTATTAGGATGTTATATGTATTGGGTGGTAGTCTCTAGGATTCTATATGTATTAGGTGGTGGTCTCTAGGATGCTGTATGTATTGGGTGGTAGGACCAGATTCAGAAATAAAAGAGGAAAGTTACTCCTGGGCTAAACCATGTTGATTGCAGGGGAGTCATATTTCATATCTGTTTCAAAGAGTACTAGAGTTGAGGGGTGATGTTTCCTAGCTCTAGTCTAAATAACAGTGTGATAGTAAACCTGGTCAGTATCTGTGTGCAGTAAGCAATTCAAATGCATATCCCTGCATGCAAAGAATACTATTAACTTGACCCCCCCTGAAATCAACATGGTTTTGCCCAGGAGTGACTTTACTCTCTTATTTTTAAACTCTGAATCTGGTCCGTAGTCACTAGGATGCTGTATGTATTGGGTGGTGGTAATTAGGATGCTGTATGTTTTGGGTGGTGGTCACTTGGGTGCAAGTGACTACCTAAATTGCACAGTTTATTATACATCTCTTTATTGGATTGTAAAATACTAGTCAGAAGATGCTGTATTTGCTTTTAACTCTTTAACATAACACTTCTTCTTGTACTTAATGGGCGATACATAACCCATCTCATATATATTGAATTGCTTTTATTAAGGTTCTTTATTCTGTACTAATCCAGTTTATGTATTTTTTGACCCTGTCAATAGTTGATCCCACCCACATGTGGCTGTTTGCAGATTTTTTTTCCAGGGCCACTTTACGTTCCCAATCCGCCCCTGCATGAAAGGTGGGGGTAATTTGTACAGAAACAAAAGAAAAAACATTCCCCAGCAACACTGGGTTGTATTCATAGATCCGGTGTGAGTTAGGTGCGGATAGACACGCACCTAACTCACCCGTCCTGTCCCCATCCCACCCCCCTTTTTAGGTACCTTATGGCACTTACGAGTGTCATAGGGCTACCTTAACTTTCTGTGCAATGTCCGCACAGACATTGCCGCTACCTGTCTTCCCCCCGCCCTCCCCGAGGTGGCATTACGCATGGAGGCAATCTACGTACCGAACTGCTTCCAGTTAAATTAGTGGATGCTCAAATTCATTTATAGGTTAAAATTAGAGATGAGTGTCAACCACCATGTTTTGATTCAAAATTTTTGTCCTGTATTGGTTTTGTCAAAAAAATTCAAATGTTTTAGTCTTGGATCTGTATATTTTTGAAAAATGTAACAAATCAGCTAAAATCTTTATAATTATACAATAATTTATATGTATTTTGCTTATTATTAGTATTATTAACATCAATAGCATGTATTACTTGTCATTTGTCCACCTCACAATATTATTTTCAATGGTATTGGTTAAAGGCTAAATTAAGCATCTGAGCACCAGAACCAGAACTGGACAGTGTTAAAAAATAGAGCACATGTATGAATTAAACATAGTGTGGCACAGCAGTGGCAGGCAGGCAGGCAGGGTGGCAGTTTAATAAACTGTATGACAAAATTGAATATTTTTTTATGGATTCAAAAAGAAAAAGCCTAGTAGAAAAAGTATAGAAATTGTAGTAAACTGAGTTAGTGGAAGCAAGGAAAAGGCTAATCGAGTGAATAAGAAAATTAAAAAAACTATTGTACACCCCTGTAAAAATAATTATTGATCATTTAAAGGGTGTGAAATCTTCTTCTCTTCTTTCAAACGTGATTTGGGAAATTTGTATAGTAGTGGGCTTAAAGCTAACACTGGTAATCATCCTCAAGATTTAAGTTGTCATCCTCCTCCTCATCACCCTCATCACTATTTTTATATCATCATCGCACATTAAGTCATTCCCACTGGAATCCACAATGACAGTGTCTTATTGCCATATGCAATTTGACGATAGGAACTAAGCCCTTCCACGGTTCAACTTGAAACCCTGAAATTCGGATCTGTTGGATATTACATCTGAACTGCTCATCTCTAGTTAAAATAGAAAACTTTCCATATCACCATTTTTTATTCTAATTTTCCCCAATAATTCATACCCTTTGTTTTGTAGTGTAGTCAGACAGAAACTGCCAATCCACCACTCTTAATGCCAACTCAATCATAAATAAATGACCTAATGTTTGGAACTCCCCTTTGAATGAATTATGACATTGATTGGGGAAGTAGAGGGTCCTGGCATATGGTTCTTCAAGACAATGAAGTTCTTGTACCCCTTTTATTCACATTACATCAGCTATTCAACCATGCTGAGCAAACAAGTAAGAAACAGAACTAAATTATACAACTGGCAAATACAGTACATTAATCAAACATGTTTTTCTATGTTTTTGCTTTTTTTTGTAATAAAACTGTGTTTATGTATTGTTTTCCATTTATTTTTAAGAGCACAAGGCATATCACTGAATGCTAATGCATAATAGGAATTGGACCCAAATGTATTTCACATGTGTTAACTGCATATAACAGGCAGTTATTTTGCCATCAGTAGTAAAAAGAAATAAATCTGTTTGTATTTTGCAAAGTATTATTCATTATGCAAAACCCTTTTAATCTCAAACACATATGTTTTCAGTGTTACTACTCCAATGAGATTGAAAAGTTTTGATAAAGTAGATTAGTTTTCTATGGAGCAATCAGCTGAAGTAAACGTAACAATTTCCCTACCAACTGTAGGGAATCAACATTATGCAGGCACCAATTCCCATTAGTGGGGAATAAAATTGATTCTTACGTCTGCTGAGTAATTCATTACCTATATCGTCATCCTCATTGTGACTCCTGGGAGGCATCCCTGGGGGACTGATGACTTGCTCTAATAAAGCTATTTTTTCATACATTACCATGAGGGAGTAAACCTTTCCAGTAAATAGGCTGTCAGTAGGAATGCTGGGTATCTTCCTATGGAGTGTAGAAACACATGAGGTGACTTTATAGATGATAAGTTAGGGATAGATCACTCGTATTCGCCTGAGGGCCTATGTCTAAAGCTAATAAAGATTTAATCAACTGGATGTTAGGATTAGACACAAAGGACCGTATTTACACTTAAGAGTGAGTTAGGTGCGGACAGAACTGCATGAGTTCCATAGGGCTACCTTATCTTACCGTGCGTAGTTTCCTTCTTAAGAAGGAAACTATGCACAGATATTGGCTCTCCCTCTCCCCCCTCCCTGGCTAAGCTAAATCCCTCCCCCCTTCCACTTCTAACTTAAACCTCCCCAAGGCAGCGTTAGTATGCCTCCTTCTTCCTAAACTAACTGGTAAGTAGATTGCGTAAATGACCTACTATGCATATGTAGTAGGTCATTTTGGGAGATTCCGCACTTAAGAAGCTGGATCTTCTTATGTTTGAATGTTTCTTATGTGTGAATCAGGTCCAAACTGAATAAGTGTGTCGCTCAAACAATCACTTATAACATCCAAGTCTGGTCAGATTAAATTATTTTTGAACCTGCTTAAAAATCAGGAGATCCGACTGTCAATCCCCCAACCATTTTACAAGTGTTTTAGAGATTATGGGCACTCCAGGGTAGAGGAACTGCTGCAGGGTTGATTTCAGTGCTTTTAAGTGATCCCATCCCCGTATTTCATTTCCATTTTACAAGTGTGTGCACTTCTGTGACTGCTTCTACCAGTCTTCTCCATTCTGTTCTCATGCTGCGCTGCCTTTGTGTGTGAGTGACAGGTGGTCTGGCAAAGACTGGTAGAATGTGTGTATGATGATATGATCTTTTAAGCTGATTGTTTCAGAAGATACCTGTAAAATGGAACTACTGTAAAACTGGACAAGAGTGTACCGTGGGTTGGGTGCTTTATCTGCGACTTCTGTCTTCTGTAGAACTATGTAAACAGTCTTGTTTATACAAACAGAAGCAGAATGAAGTGTGTACCCAGCTTATCTGTCCCATGGAAAACTAATGTTTATTAGCAGTTATTGCAACTAACAGCGGCTTACTTTCATTTCCATACATTTGGGGCCAGATTTACTAAAAGCGCTTTCAATGGAGCGATTTCAATCGCTGCATATCGCCGCAAATCGCACTCAATAGATTTTTTTGTTGAATTTACTAAGCATCTATTAATGGGTGCCATTTGTAAACAGGTGCGATTCAGTGCGATTTAAGTATAGCAAGTATAGGTTCAACTCGCACCAGTTGGTGCTAAACTCACTATAGTTTAATTGCGCTGTAAACCCTTAGCATGCTGCTGCGTGTAGTACTATAAGGCACAGCATGCCCTTGTATTGCAGGGAATGCTGCGCCTTATAGTGCCATAAGCGGCAGCATACCAAGGGTTAAGTGCATGCTGCCGCAAACCAACTCATTAAATAACTTGTCCCGATTAAACTAAATAACTAATATGCCCTGCACATCTAAAAGAAATAAATAATATGTCCCCTACAGCCTAAATAAATAAATAATATGGCCCACACCATAACTCATCAAAGTACTTTCCAAGATACTAATCTAAATAAAACATATGCCCCAATCCACATGAATAAAATACATATGGCCCAAGACAACTCAATTAAAAACACATGCCAGAATACAAATGCAAAACAAACACAAGCCCAATAGAAAAATCCATAAGACACCAGCCCCGATCTAAAAATCAATAAGACACCGGCCCTGATCTAAAAATCAATACAATACATGCGCCGATAGTAACATCAATATAATAACAGTGCCGATATCATTAATAAAGAAAACACATCACAATAAATAACTAAATAAAACACTTGGCACAATAAATAAATAAATAAATAAAACACATGGCACAATAACTAAATAAAACACATGGCACAATAAATAAATAAACCACAAGCGCCAGGATGCCCTGCTATCCAGGGCCTGCTGCGCCATATACATGTGCCCAACATAAAATAAAATCAATATTGTGTCCTCATAATAATTCAACAAAACTCCCCAAATGTTGCAACCCCCCAAAAAATACAAAAAGGCATATGCGCTATATACATGTCCCCGTAAAAAAAAAACTCATTATAGTTGCCATATAAAAAAATAAAAAAAAATGCCCAAAAGTTTCTCTGATGGGGGTCCAGTCAACTGTCGGTTACTATGGGAACCATCTTTGTTAACTGATTAAAACCAGGTGAGTGACAGTTGGATGCTCAGGAGCGGATTTATTTGTACGTAATGGGTCATGTTGGAGGGTCTGCAGTTCTTACAATTATTTTTCTGGAATAATCTGAAGTGTATGTAGCGATTATTGCAGTCTATAATTAATAAATGCTGTGTTTTACTATATAAATATATATTTTTTTGATGGTAAACCATATAAAAAAGATCTCTTGGAAGCTATTCCAACTCTCTCTTGATAGTTACATTGGCCTGTGGTTCACACCTCTCCCATTATTTACAGCTATGCACAGCTGCATAAATGTGTTAGTCACAACTTTTGTAAAATTATTGTTTACAATTAAGAAACTTAGAATGTCCTCTAAAATGTAATTTTAGGTGTAATATAGATCGATGCAGTGAACCTTGGAAGTTATATCTGTGAACTCTTTCTGTAACCCTTAAATATTTTTTCTTTTATGTCTCATTTCAGAATATATTAGTTTCAATTGTTCAATTTGCAGCAGCTATAAAACAGAAAAAATGCATTACGTTATTGAAGAGCCACATGTAAGTGCTGGCAGGGTGTCATGATAACTTATTCACAGACTGGTTCTACCCCTCCTTGTCTCTGCCCCAGGCGCAGTTGGGGAGTACCCTAGTAGGGTCTGCTCCAGATTATCTGCACTAACTATTTAAGTGCTGGATCAGTTTGTCATAACATGAAGCAGGGGTAAAATAACATATTAAATGTTAAACTGGGACTGAAGATGAGATCCAGGTTTAATAGCTTAATGGTTAAACCTTAAAAATTACGTGTTGGCACTTACTATCCTAACACACAATAATAATAATAATAATGTATCTGCATGTTTTAGGAATGAGGTGACTGAAATCAAGCACTGAGGGCTAAATAAATTTGAGACAGGGTATGAATAAAGCCTCAATAAAAAGTGGTTTATAGATTTTGGACATGCCGTGGAATGGACTGATCTCTGTTTTTTTTAGTTTTGTTTTAATAGCAAAAATGGAAATATTTAAGTTCTGCATTTTTCTTCCCATCTCCAGCATATCTGTAACTGCATTTGTGACTTTAACAGCTTCCTTCAGTTATTGAGGACTGAATTTTCATCTTTCAACAATGTAGTAACTTTTCATGATAAAGGTATGTGTGTATGCAGATAATGGAGCGTATTCACACATAAGTGTATGATCTAAAGGTGTGGATACACGTGTATCCACACTTACTTCCCTGATCCCCTGCCCCGCCCCGCCCCACTCCGTTTTTAAGTACCTAATGGCACTTACGAGTCTCATAGGGAACCCTTACTACCGGTGCGTATTTTCTTTATTATGCACAGAGGTTCCCCAGACCTCCCTCCCAGCCTAATTTGCATCCCTCCCCCAAGCACTTTACGAAATTAACCCTGGAAACTGCCGTGGCACGCCTCCTCTTACCTTATAAACCACGTGCACACGGGACCACTACGTACATTGCATAGTCAATATGACTACGCATGCGCAGTGGCTTTGTATGCAAAATTTCGCACCTAAGAAGCATCAGCTTCTTAGGTGTAAATATGGTCCAATGTGTGCAGATAATGAACCGTATTCACAGATACGAGTGAGTTAGGTGCGGACAGATCACCTAACTCACCCGTCCTGCTCCTGACTGTTTATCCGGTCCAATATATATATTTTTTTTTTTCAGTGACAGTGTGATTGCTAGTGGGAAGAGGGAGGGATGATAATGTTACAGTATAGATGTGCCCTATGTAGGCTGACCATCTACACTTCTGATCTATCCCCGTTTTAAGGGAAGATGTATCAGAAATGATAAGGTAGGATACCTAGGACATTACTCTGTGCAAGCAAGGGCTGTGGCCTCTAACATGTTCACACGAAAGATCCTCGCTGGCACAGTGCTCCTATCTGGATCCAGTCCAATATTATTCATAATAATTACAATATTATTATATCATCTGAACCTGATTAATAGTTCTGGGTGCCCTAGGCACTTGAAGCTTTAACATACCAGGCTAACACAATAGGCGAAAATTAACTTGTAGTTGGTCTTCTGTCACACCTTCTCCTTCAAATAGTTGTGCTAGTATTTAGCAACATATATAAAAAAAATCCAACCTCTAACACTAACTAATACTGATATTTTTTTTATCACCCCCTGGCCCGTAACATATACGTCCGGTGTTTCGCGATTTTTTTCTACTGCGCATGCGTAGTCATTTTTTAACGTAATCTACGTATCTTCTTACGTATATCTTACGTAGATTGCGTAAATGCGGTCTGAAAGACCCTGTCTCTAAATTAAAATGCTAAGAAGTATATTTGTTAATGAACAATGTAGCAGTATCATAGTGTTGCCATGATGTTGCCACCAGTATACCAGAATAAGTTACCAGTCCTTTCTTCAAATAAATTGCTATAGTAAAATGTACATTCTATATCTCAATATACGTGGAGCCACCAGGGAGTCAGACAGCATTTACTGAATCATTTTGCCGTTCTCGGTCAGTTCAGTTAGAAACATTTTTTGGCAGACTGTGCAAAATGATTTCATAAATCACATTGTGACTTCAGATCATTAACAGATCATTTTCGGGAAATAAAAAAGAGCCAAGAACTTCCCAGAGGAGTAAAGAATTTACTCATGAGACTATTCTTGCTGAAGCAAGTAAAGGCTGATAATGAAGTGGATATAAGTTATTGGGTACTATGGTTAGCAGACTCCCAGGAGAACCTAGTAGCCTCCTTGAAGCTAGACCAGACAGTGATGGAACCCTGCACAATGACCTCATACTCATGATCCTGCTATGCCAAGTGTGATGGTACTATTCATGTTATTACCATATGATCTGTGCCAGTGTGTTGTAAAAAATCCCTTTCTCCCAGAGGTGAATCCTTAGCAGGCAGTAACTCTTGCTACCTGCACCTGCATCTGCTAGCCGCAAAAGCAATAATCTAATGACTAGTAAAAGGAACTGTTATGCTTGGTACTCACTGAGAGTTTTAACTCACATTACCAGACCTCCTTAACTGAATACCCCCATATAGGGCCCCCATTGGGGGAAGACAGCGGGGACTATTGTCACGTAGGGGGCAGGGCCTGTTTCCCACGCACCACTATTTCTGATGGTGGCCCTGCCCCCATATACAATATTCTCTAGATTTCTGTTGATCGTTTTACAAGTTGCTCCCATAAACCTCTGCTGCAATTATATTATAGCCCACAAGGTGGCCCTATGCAAAAATATGGATGAGAATTATTGCAGTGAAGATAGGGCTCTATTTACAAAGATCAATTTCATATGATAAAGCCCATTTTCATGTGAAAACGGACTTTATCATATCAAATTGAAGCTGTCCATATTTACAAAGCTATCAGCGCCATGGAAACCATGGCGACGATAGCAATAACAAGTCCCGATTGCCGGCCCGCTCTAATGTATGCAGGGCCGGCATTTACTAAGTGTAAGCGCGGATTTTACCAATCTGCGCCGACACGTTAAAGAACGGCATCTGAAGATGGCGTTAGGGTAAATGTTCCAGCGGTCTCCCCATGTAAACCCCTTTTTCTACCCATAATATCTGTTATTAGGGGTAGGAAGAGGGGGGGGTACATGTCGGGAGACCGCTGGAATATAGTGAAGTAAAAACAAAACATTAAAATCTAAGTTAAAAAAAAATATATATATTAACTAATTTTAATAAAATGATATCTAATAAATATATTAAATTAAAAAAACATAAAAAAAATACAAAACCAAAGCTTTAAAACTTACCTGACCGGGCGCGCGTCTGTCTCTGTCTCCCGGCGCAGGCGCAGTGATTTTGCCTTTTGAGACTTGAAATTTTCAAAGTCCCAAAAGGCATCTACTGCGCATGCGCCAGGACTCCATAGCCAAACGATGTCAGAGAAAGGCAGCCGCAGTGATTTTGCCTTTTGAGACTTGAAATTTTCAAAGTCCCAAAAGGCATCTACTGCGCATGCGCCAGGACTCCATAGCCAAACGATGTCAGCGAAAGGCTCGCTGACCGTCGTGGGATCTCACCAGAGGGGTAAGTATTAATAAATACTCCCCATGGTCCTGCTAGGCGCAGGGAGCCAAGTTGCTATCATTAGCGCTCAATGCGCTAATGATAGTAAATAGAGCCCATAGTGTGTTAGTACAAAGTGACGTTTACTTCCAACATCAGGGCATCACTGGTCACAAAAA
>WWET01001753.1:243320-270633 GCA_011038615.1 Limnodynastes dumerilii | reverse complement strand
CCCCTCCTTCATTACAGATTCTATAGAATACATTTTTACTGGCTGATTTATGTTCCATTGGGAACTCCCTATGACAGCTGCTATTTTATTGCTCAATGATGAGGTAATAAAGATAAGAGAAGGATTCCTTAAAAACTGATAAATCCACAGGGTCAGGTCATCTTGGCCCACTAAGTAGGTGATGCTATAAAAATAGTTTTATCTTAAGAAGACACTTTCAGACTTTGTTCCAGATTGATTTGCTGGAGAAAGAGAAGCAGGAAAGTAATCCGTCTACCTTGGTATTTATTAGCTTTGTATTACGTAAGATGTAAACGATCTCTTGAAGTACAGTACTAGATGTGTAATCCTTTGAGAATGAAAATTACTCACATATTACATAACTGTTTTAATCATCCCTCAGTTTCAGGCTCATTATATGATGTGGTGATTATAAAACAGTTAGGTTTAGATACATGGGGCCTGATTCAGAGCTACGCCACCTGCCGTAGTTACGGCGGGCGGCTTCGTAAGATAGGCATTTCTGCCAATCTGCACATGCGCCGGGCAGATGTTGCCCAGCGTAATCATGTTTTTTCTGGGCACCGTATCGTGCATCCGTAACTACAGCGTAGTTACAGAGGAAGGGGCGGGCTGCTCCGTTACTACGCTGTAATTACGGAAGGTAGGCGGGGGGGAGAGATGGAAATTAGGAGGGGAGGGCTGGGTTAGGGCTTTACGGTCATGTGGCCAGCGTGATTACACACTGTTACGCCGGCTGAAGTTAGTGTAGCCTTCCGCCGGCGTAACAGCGTGTAATTACGCCAGCCACAGGGGGAGTGTCGGGGGAGTGCATTAGAGATACGCTGGCCGTAAATACAAACCATGGCACAGCGTAGCTCTGGATCAGGCCCTTGGTATCTAGATATGAAATTATTTATTCGGTGGGGAATTATCCCATCTGGAAGTTATAATCATGCTATTTTTGTAGTGTAAAAGAATCAGAAGCTATATGTGGGATTTGTCTAAAGACAGAGTCAAGGGGCAGGGTTAAAAAGGGAGGTGTGTTTAAAATGAGACATCTCACAGTATTGTCCAGAGACCATAAATGCCACACAATAACTGCTTGGACATCTTCTACACAGAGGTGCAGGGTGGCTGCTCTATGCAGACAAGTGTCTATTTTGTGACATCCAGAAGGGGTGCATTTTGCCATTTTTTTTCTTCGAGAGACCTGCCGGAGCTCTCATTCATTTATTCATTGTGTTTTTTTATACCTACCCATGCAGCTAGTGTGAAACTCATGTAAAATGTTTATCTTATTTATAAAAAAAAAAAAAGTGTGGGAATAGACATCAAAGAACAATTATATTGTGCAACTGGTTACTCATCAGAAAGATTTGTTCTATGATTAAATATAGTCTAATGTGGCTGCACATGCTGAGAAAGAGGCCATGCTGTACATGCTGCTGTCCTTGACTTTTGCATTAACAACTCAATTGCATTTAGAAACCTTCTTTTTTCATTGCTTCCATTCCTATCACAGTTTGCTAAATTATTGTTTATACCATGGTAAAAATTCCATTTCCAAATTTATCATATGTATAATATCTCTTCTGGCGGAGGTTTCTGGTGTGGGTCAGTGAGGATGTTTTATAAACATACTTTCAGTAGCAGATTTCCAATAGGGTAAGTGATCAGTGTGCCTAGGGGTGCCATTTACTGAGGGAGGAAGCCATTCCTAGTTGGGGGACACCAGGGGCAAGTTTTGGCCTGGAGGTCAAACACATGAAAATGACCCTGGGTTTCATACCAGTGTGCTTCTAAATGATAATGATAAATACATGGCGACATGGTTTACATAAGGTGGGTGTATATATTCACTAAAATATACAGAAAATGGTTAAATCAGTCAGTTAGCAGCCCAAACCAACAAACAATTATTGCAATCTCCAGGTATACAATACAAGGATAATTCTACCGTATACTGTACCATACAAGAGGGCATATAATAACATTACACCATACAAGGAACATTCTGGTGACATTTACACAGAACAGGATTTCCTGGTGACCTGCAGAGAGCATTAGTGCAGTTTTTAATTAATACCTATAATGTCCACTGTTCATTATTATAGGTTGGTTAGTCATTTTCTGATCATCTCTCATTAAATCAGACCCCAGATGTGATGCATAATAGACCACAGATATGATCACATTAAAAACCATAAACAAGATCTTACCTTCATTAAACATAAAACCACATATCTTACTTCAATTAAATATCAGTCTCCCAGATCTGAACACCAACTTTTCTCTTTAGTAACCTCTTATAGGGCTCCATTTATATACAAGTTCATTTTTAAATGAAAGAAGCTGACCCAGGCTTGCTTCTACTCGCAGCGAGCCTGACAGCTTCCCTCATTGAATTTAATAGAACTTACCTGCCCTGCGAGGTCCCACGATGATCTTTATGGTCATCGCAGGAAACTTCATTCATATGAAGTATGAATGAAGTCCTGCGCATGTACAGAGACTCCTGTTCGGGACTTTGAAAATTTCAGTCTTGACATGAAAAGTACTGCGCATGCGCAGTATCTTCATACCGGGACTCTGATATCTTCAGAGTCGGATGCGTCTTGTGGACAGGTAAGTTATGCTTTTTTTGCTTTTTTTTTTACAGTTATTGTGTTTTTTTTATGTGTGTATATGTTTATCATTTATTTTTTAAGGTTATATTTTTATTTTTTTTTTACTTTTTTTTTTTTTTACTTTCCACACATGGAATAACAGGGAATATGGGGAGATCGCTGGAATACTTAACCCTAACGCCAGCTTGAGCTGTCCTTAGTTTTTCACTGGGAGAGGAGTGTAAAATTCAGCTCCCAGACTTTATAAATATTATGAACCGCCGGCCCGATCTGAAAAGAACGGGCAGGTGGGGGGATATGATATGTACAGGCATCACCATGGAAACTGTAGTTTTCCATGGCGATGCAAGGTTTATAATTATCAAAAACTTCAATTTCCTGTGATAAAGCCCATTTTTACATGAAAACAGGCTTTATTACAGTAAAATGATCTTTATAAATAGAGCCCATAATCTTCACTTACTTCACTTTACTTAGTGCTGTCTTCTTTCTTCATCTTCTTTTTCTTCTTCTCAATCTATCCCCTGGGGCCACATTCTGGGATGACGTTGATGTGCTCTAACAGATATATTTATAGATTATTTATATAAACAATGCAGTAACAAAAAAAAACACACAAGGCCACGCTTCAATTCAAATATATGAAATGTGTGCAAGTGTATATATAAATGGAGAGGTGCAGCCAAGGACCAAAATGACCACAGTGTAACTGCAAGGTACAAAAGAGAGGTAAACATTATATAACTCTATCAGCACATACATAAAAAGGAGGTATAATTCACAAAATAGCTATATTGCATTAAGCTCACCTGCCCAGCGTCAAGGCACCTCCTGTAAGTGTAGGTGTATATAAACAGTATTAGTTATACAACACACCTCTGGGAGTCTTGCAGGGCCTACTATTTCCATGAATCATGCAACCACACGTGTTAGGTCCTATCATTCACAGAAACAGATTTGATTCTACAGGGCTTCTGTAAGTGCTCTGTTTAACTAATGCCGCAATAAGGTATAACTAATGCTGCAATAAGGTATAACTAATGCTGCAATAAGGTATAACTAATGCTGCAAAAAGGTATAACTAATGCTGTTTATGTGAATGTCTGAGCTATGCGTGCTGCAGAGTATGTGGCCTCACTAGACCACCAGGGACTCAGCCAGAAAACACCAGAAGGCCCTTTGCTTAAACCTACCAGTCCCAACCTTCCAAGGGGCCCTGGTGCCCACATTCCTGGGTCACAGGTTTCCTGGCAGATTCCAGTACTTGTATTCCTAACTATGATCTCTGTAGCACCCCTACAGCCACAATCACACTGTAACAGTAAATCTCTAGACAGTTCTCCAGTATTCCTGTTTAACTGTAATAATCAGACTGACTAGTCTGATTACTGGTCTTTAAAGACCGCATGTATGCAATCTATGTAACGAAACACTACATAGATAGCGTAAAATAGTTACTACTCATGCGTAGTAGCTAGAATCGCAAAATTAGGCACGTATGTAAAAAAAATACGGTGTTGTGAATCTGGCTCATGGCCTCTAGAACTGAACACAGTATTCTAGGTGAGGGCGTACCAATGATCTATAAAGGGGCATCACTACTTTCCTCTTTCTCCTACTAATTCCTCTCCCTATGCAACCAAGCTTCTGACTTGCCTTTCTCATTGCTTTGTTACATTGCTTGGCTACCTTTAAATGACATGAAATAATGATTCCTAGATTCCTTTCCACCTCAGTAGTTTCTAATGTAGTGCCATTAAGGATATATTGAGCTTTTGGGTTTTTTTGCACCAAGTGCAGGACTTTGCATTTTTTTGGCATTAAACTGCAGTTGCCACACTCTTGACCATTTCTCCAGTCTACCTAGATCATCCCTCATTTTCTGTACCCCACCTGGCATGTTTACCCTGTTACTTGGACTTGTACTTGAACCAGTGCTATTTAATATCTTTATAGGTGATATTGCCTGTGGTATCGAGGGAAAAATATGCCTTTTTGCAGATGACATAAAGATATTTATGTCATCTGCAAAAAGGCATATTTTTCCCATGATAACACAGGCAATATCACCTATAAAAATATTAAATAGCACTGGTCCAAGTACAGAACCCTGGGGTACTCCACTGGTTACCTTACCATCCCCAGAAGGGATTGCATTTACAACAACTCTCTGTTGTAGTGTATTTGTAACAACATATTAATGGTGCATATTAATGGCACATCTTAGTTTTATTGGGGCTGATTCAGAGATGCGATTGCGAAAAGATCGCAAATATACGCACCTTAGCTAAGATCTTAGCAGGTTCCAGCCCCCTGCAAAACCAGACACTCCCCTTGCAAACAGCGGTGGATCTTAAACTTAGACCACCATTGAATTGCCTTAACTATACGCTGTCATTTGGGATCTTAAGTGACGTGGGAGCGTTCATTTAAGATCCTAAGTGTCAGTCCTCGCCCACTTTCCCTCATTTCCCTGCCTCCCCCCGCCCATTTCCATGCAAATCCTTAAGATCTTAAAGATTCGCAGCACTTAAGATCTTAAGTGCTTGCGATCGATTCACACTTACGCTCTTAGCGAATTTACGCTCCTAACCGCTACGTACATGGCGTTGCACTATTACTACGCATGCGCAGTTTTGCGAATTTTCTAAGATCTTAAATATACGCACCTAAGTGCCGTGGAAATCGCATCTCTGAATCAGCCCCAATATGTATAAAGTCTGAGGATGGCGTAATTGTGGAATTGCAGTGGTCCCCCATATACCTGCCTTTTCCAACTGCTTTACTAAGGTGCGATTTTGTGGGGCGATTTTTAAACTCCAGCAATGTGTGGCGATTAAACTCGAGCGAGTTTAACATAATCGCCCCACAAAATCGCCCCTTAGTAAATCCTGAGCCCCTCAACTCCAGTGATGTGGTGCGATTTTATGGGGGGCGATTTAAATCGCCCTTAGTAAATCTAGCCCCTGCTTTCCACTCACCACAATCAACCTGTTTCACAGAACTAAAGATACCAAAATTAAAGGGAGGGAGGGTGGGCAATTCCAGAAGAAAAGAGCAGCTCCCCCCAGCACCAGCCAGCTTAAAAAACCTCTGAAGACCCCCCCCACACCCCCCAAGACCTATGGACCAATGAAAAGAGACAAGGTGAGTGGCACCATTAAGCCCATCCACACAGGGAGATTAATTTGCTTCAGTTAAATAAATTAACCCTCTGCTTCTTATATGAACATTTACACTAGGAGATCCATTTTGTGTCCCTCAAAGGCTAATAATACCAAGTTTTTGTAAACCCCATACTGCTTTGCAAATAGTTTATTGTTTTATCACTGCAATGTAATTTTATTTTTTTATTTCTTTATAATGTATCTGAGTGATATTTCTGAGAATGAAAGAGCAGGTTAATTTATTCATAGCTAGTGTAGAGGTTTATTTCTCAGTAAATGTTATTATCACATGCATTCATCTTTACCAAGCACAGAAAATCTGTGGGGTCACAAAGTGTATAATGGTTATTTGTATATTTATAAAGGTTTATTCTTCTGAGTTGTCTCTCCTTACATACCTCTCTATTCTTGGGCACCATACTGTCCTAGAAATCATAAAGTTGGCAGCGCTTCATACACTATCTAGGACATGCTTTCCACATGAAATAAAGGATGACAAGCCTGGGAGATTTCACTGGTGCTCTGCTGTCTGTCACCTGTGCAAGCCATCCACACCTCATCTCATAAATGAAAGTGACAAGCAAGAGGTATCCACGAGTAACCCTTGGCCATGAAATAAAATCTCAAAAGTGTCTGGATTGGCAATAGAAAAAACAACTGGGTTTTTGTACATTACTG
Organism: Limnodynastes dumerilii; assembly: GCA_011038615.1. NCBI lineage: Eukaryota > Metazoa > Chordata > Amphibia > Anura > Limnodynastidae > Limnodynastes > Limnodynastes dumerilii. The sequence goes on along the minus strand of WWET01001753.1, from coordinate 264,158 downwards.
ACAGATGAAATTCATTGTTTAGAAAATAAACCAACGTTGTATAAAGTAGGAGTCCAATTATATAAACTTATACAGCAGTGAAGAAGCAGCCACTATGTGGGAGTCTGTAGGACCCAAGGGCCTAGGTGTTGTCTTTGACTCAGAGCTCTATTTTGACTGCAAGATACAGGGCCTGATTCACACTTAAGAAGGAGTTTAAAAATAAGAGAGAAAAGTTACTACTGGGCTAAACCCAGGGTTGCCGACTCTCCCGGAATATCCGGGAAACTCCCGAAATTTGGGCAGTTCTGCCAGTATCCCGGGAGAGCCGGCAAATGTCCCGCAAGTCCCGACCCCCTTCTAAACTCTATTGTAATCCCTAGAGTTACTAGGGATGGGTGGGACTTGATGATGTAATCAAGCCCCGGCCACCCCCTAGAACACTAAAATTCACAATACTGATTGACAGGGGGCAGGGCTTAATGACACAATTTGCATAAATCTTGCCATTAAGCCCCACCCCTTGCAGGTATCAATGTCTTCCCTCTGGAATCTCTTGGAGGAAAGCCTTAAAAAGTCGGCAACCCTGGCTAAACCACGTTGAGTTCAGGGGAGTCAAGTTAATTGTATTCTTTGCTTGCAGGGACATATCTTTGAATCGCTTACTGCACACAGATACTGACCAGCGTTACTATCACACTGTTATTTAGACTTAAGCTGGGAATTGCTACCTCTCAACTCTAATACTGTTTGCAACAGATGAAATATGACTCCCCTGCAATCAACATATTTTAGCCCAGAAGATGGTCTTTAGAAAAAGGAAAAGTCCATTGGTACACATGAATTTTCACCAGGCCACTAGTTAAATGAGAGTGGGGTAATTCATTATTTAAATATATGCTTGATGCTAAACTACTACAGAAGCTTTTCCAATAGACATAGAAAAAGTAAAAACTATTTTTGTATACAACACAGTTGTAGTACAACAGTACAAGTACTGTTGCAGAAGATTTATTATATTAAATATGAAAGCATTAATTACAGCAGGTCTTGCTTTTACTGTTATTTCAGCAATATACACTAGGCACATTTATTATTTATTTATTAACAGGTTTTTATATAGTGCCATCAGACTACATAACGCTTTACAGAGAATATTTCACATACAAAGGTTCCTAACAAACACACACACACACACACACACACACTAGGGTTAGTTTATTCAGCAGCCAATTAGCCTACCAGCATGTTTTTGGAGTGTGGGAAAAAAACCGGAGCACCCGGAAGAAACCCACGCCGACACAGGGAGAACAGGGAGAACATACAAACTCCACACAGATAAAATAAATTAACAAATGGAAGACAGGTGATATTTTTACACCTGGGCAAAACCATGATGAATTGCAGGAGTCAAATTTCATTTGCTGCAAACATTATTGGAGTTAAGAGGTAATTTTCTAGCCCAAGTAAAGTAAGTAACATTGTGCAATAAGCAAAAGCAAAATTTTCACCAATTTTCCTATTATTTTGTTCTTATTTTACCCTGGATCCAATCCAGAACCTGTAATGTTTTAGCAACAATATGTGAGGAAAGAAAAGTAACTTGAGTTACTGTGACGGGGGACAAAATGCTCAATGACTGCTTTCACCTATCACCTCGGTTTTCCTGTTCTTATCTTAAGTCCTTGGGAACCCTCTCTCTACTGTTTCAAGAGATAAAATCAACATTAACATGTTTTCCTTTTTCATTTACTTTCCTCTGTTGAAGTATTTCAAGCCAAAGCACTAAATACCATTTGGCCAAAATGTTATTTGTATTATAGGTTCCTCTTTGGAGCTACTGATTACCCACAAGTTTATGTTATATCCTTCCAGTTTTTTTCTGTCACGTCTTAGCCATTTTTATTACTTTTCAAAACACATCTGTTGTTTACTATATTTAAGAACATGGTATATTCCAGTACAGGGCACAATGTCACAGCAGTATTTTGTCATGAAATAGTACAAGCATACTTACAGATTGTATACTCATATCAAATGATTGATCTAAGCTTAAAAAATTAATTAGACAATGACGTATAATTTTCAAACCAATCACTTACGGATGGTCCCAGATTCAAATATAATTAGTGTGGGTGGCTCTTTGTGCCTCATACCTCATAAATCCTGTGTGGCTGTTAAAGCAGTAATCTAGGACTGTATCAGAATTAATAACAACAGGCTATTTCCATACGTCACATACAGAAATAGAGATTATGTGCTACACATCGGGTTCATTCTCTTCCACCATGTGTACATGATATGCATGGGGGATGGGCATTGGCATTTACATTTTAGAGTAAGGGCTTGGATAAGCCCTCACATTCAGTTCAGTATTCTGAATGGAATGGTTATCTTGCAGAATACTTAAGATAGGGTTCTGGGCACGTACGAGAGCAGGAGGAGTGCCCCTTTCTCCTGCATGTAAGACGTTGGATACCGAAATCTATTTGTTGGCCTTTGTAAGACTAATGTATGGACTTAAACCCTAACTCTGGATCCAGCCCTTAGAATAGCAGTGGCATTTTTGGGGAACTGTGGTTTCTATTTTGTGTGTAGTCAAAAGGAATCATCTGCAGCCTTCAGTTGGAGGAATTATTTTAATCTGTTAAATAATATTTAAATACATTCACTACATTTAAAACAGAATACATGAATATATTATGAGAAACCTTTTCAGAGAAATCTGTCTCTCTTCTATCTTCTATCTTCTCTTTCTCTTCTTTGCTCAATGGACAAAATTCAGAGATTAAAAATAAGTGAGGAAATGAGAATGAGTGCTGCATAAGCAGGCATGAATATAAACTCCTGGCCTGCACACTGTTGCTCAGCATACTCCCATTACTGGGGTTTAAGTGAACTTCCATTACTGGGGTTTAAGTGGTTTAGCCAATACAGTTGCAGAAGGGGCGGGCTAGGGGTGGGGCTGTAAAGGGGTTTAGGAGGCTTGCAGCCATTTTGTCAGTTTTTCCTCCCTCCCCTTTTTTATATTTAATCATATAGATAATTGTTAACTTGTTATTTCCTTCACAGACGGGGCATTGATTGGCATAGCGGGGGGGGAACAGCATTTAATTGTAGCGCAATGGGAAGGGGTTTTTGGTAAGTGGGTAGGTACACTCCTCAGTTATTTGCAGGAGGCCAAGCCATGCGGCCATGTGCACTTTGAAGGGGGTTAGTACCCGGACTTGACCCACTTACCTGGGGGGGGCGCTTTGGACAGGGGATGCCTGTCCTGATTTATTTATTCCATCTGCTGTCCCCCTTCTGATATTTTCACCCTCTCTATTTTATAATTAGATGCTTAGGTATTTTTTAACATGTTATTTCCTTCACAGACGGGGCATTGATCGGTGGTAGCGGAGGGGGAACAGCATTTAATTGTAGCGCAAGGGGAAGGGGTTTTTGGTAAGTGGGTAGGTACACTCCTCAATATTTGCAGGAGGCCAAGCCATGCGGTGGGTCCCGTGCTGCTGCCCCTGGGGGCGTGCACTTTGAAGGGGGTTAGTACCCGGACTTGACCCACTTACCTGGGGGGCACTTTGGACAGGAGATGCCTGTCCTGATTTATTTATTCCATCTGCTGTCCCCCTCCTGCTATTTTAGCCACCTTCTGTCTCATATCTAAATAGATAATCATTTACAATTCCAATCAATAAATTGGTGCCCCCTATTTAAAATCCACAATGTTGTCCATATGTTTATTTCATGGGTTTATGGTGGGTAAGCAGTGTGTCGGCCTGGGCAGTTTAAGTTACACATGGGCAAAACCATGTTGATATCAGGGGGAGTCAAGATAATTGTATTCTTTGCATGCAGGGATATATCTTTGAATTGCTTACTGCACACAGATACTGACCAGCTTTACTATCACACTGTTGCATACACAATAAAATTATTAACAGAGGGTAAAAAATATGAAGGAATACAATACATGTATAATGCAAAAATTAAATACAATACAAAAATATCAAAACAATATGTAAGGAAAATAAAGATGCTTTAGACTTGGGATAGGAAACATCACCTCTCAACACTAATACTGTTTGCAACAGATAAAATATGACTCCCCTGCAATCAACATGGTTTAGCCCAGGAGTAACTTTCCTCTCATTTTCAAACTCTAAATCTGGTCCAATATTTCTATTTCATCCAAACAATTCCGTGACTGCTTATTTTAAATAATTTTTATGGTTTTATGATAATTTGTCAGACTTGCAGTAGTTGAACACATGCCTGCTTTGTTTTGTTTTGTTTTTTCTTTTTTTTATCCTGTATTAGCAGACTGAGAAAACAGCATCAGCTATTTGTATGGTGGGTGTTGGGTGGGCACAAAGCTATGCAGAATAACAGAAAATAACAAATTAAAAAAATATCTGCTCTCGGGAAATGTTCTCTTGGTACTGTCAGCTGGCATCAGATGAGGGAACAAAAAAGGGCTACAATTTATATTAATGGCTAACTGTGATGAAAGAAAGTTATGTGATTCTATATAAAAAGTGGTAAGCTGTTACTGTATAATGGTTCTAGCACATGTATTTCTCTTAAAATCCCCTTGCATGAGTATAAATATAGAGACTGTGGATCTGATTCAGAGACTGAAAATAAGAGAGGAAGGTTACTCCTGGGCAAAACCATGTTGATTTCAGGGGGAGTCATATTTCATCCATTGCAAACACTATTATAGTTGAGAGCTAGTGTTTCTGAACCCAAGTCTAATTAGCCGTTTAAAATTAACCTGGTCATTAGCTGTGTGCAGTAAGCAAAAACAAAGATATATCCCTGCATGCAAAGAATACAATTAACTTGACTCCTCCTGAAATGCTGCCAATGAGTAAACGCTCCATAAAAATCTAAGCTTTCACTTTAAAGCATCTAGCTCAAAGGTCCCCCAAACAGATACCCAGAATACAGATTCCCTGAAATCCACCTGTCAGCTGTATCTTCCAATTGGGGAAATTCAATGTTATCATGTATAATTTTATAAATTTTTATTAAAGGGTTTAAGAGTACCTATATTCTTTAGATACTTTTCTATGTTATAATCTGTTCCAATAGGCCTCATTTATAAAGGTCGATTTGGCCAAACTCCTGGGACTTTGCCTGTGATTTCTCAATCGCCGTATTCACTAAAGGCAAAGTCCCGGGACTTGAGCCTTTAGCCAAATCGACCAGGCAAACATAGATGGATAGAAATCGTCCAGATGTTTGCCATACAAAACATACAAATCGTCAGATTCACTAAAGGCAATTTGACTTAATCGCCTTTAGTCCGACGTCAAATCACTGGAAAAAAAATCACCTGCTGTGTGGTGCAAATTCAATGAAATCACCCCACACTGACCCTGAAAAACACATGTCAATATACTTGACGTGTTTTTCTTGGTATAAACCAAGTGCAGCATGCTTGAAAGCCTTAGCCATAATGTGCTGATAGAACTAAAAGGCTCAGCATTGCTTAGCCTTGTAGTTCTATCAGCGTCAGCATGGTAAGGCTACTAACCATGCTGCGCTGTGTGCTGCGTGTTAAAAAAAAATACAGTGTGCACAAAACATCCATTAACACATTAATGTAAGTGTGAATGTTAAAAACACATTTTCCCTGACTAATATTACCCCCTAATGTGTGCACTTACCTCCGGTTGTCCCGTGTCCTATACTGACTGTATTGCGATGTAGTGTGTGGTGTTAAAAAAAACAAAAAAAAAATTGTCACTCACCGTTTGCTGTCATCTTTCTTGGGAAGAGTTGCTTGAAGTGTAGAATCTTCTTAAGTTGATTGGAGACTGTCGTCCGCTTGATTGCAGTGGGATCCCCGGTCTTCTGGTCCGACTCCTCTGCCTCTTCTGTTCTTGACTCGGCGGGGACTGGCTCCTCCTTCTTCTTCTTCTATTCTGCTCCTTATAATCATTTGTCGCTAGGGGGCAGCCTTTTATTTTAATGATGACGTCAGAGGCCAGAGTATTACTGACGTCATCATTTAAATAAAAGGCTGCCCCGTAGCGACCGAATGGTCATTAGGAGAAGCAATCGATATCAAATCGCCTTCACAATTCGACAATAGTAAATGTACCCCCCATGTGTGGGCATTTTATGATTTCCCATTGGAAAACACCCACATTGTGCATTATGCGCATGTTACGATCACCTTGCTCGTACATTCATACACATGATACAAAGATGCAATGTGGCTTTTCTTCACAACTGGTTTCCAGTAGCAGGGTGATACAATAAAAAAGTGCGTAAATAAAAGGTACTACACATGAGCAGTTAAAACGTTCCAAAAAATACGCTTGCAAATAACAGCAGCTTCTTAACTGCGAATCAGGCCCATAGGCTCCAAAAACTGAGCAAAGCTGACCTCTATCTGTTTGATTTTGGATGATGCAGAAAGATGATACCTATTAATCTTATCACCACCATTGCTCTTACCTACATTTTTATCCTACTACATATTTGAAACCATTTCAATTGAGGTTGACAGGCACCAGGGTATGGTGCTACTTATTGCATCATCAAGATCTGTCCACAATGGTCAGAATTTTAACGTAGGCGGCGATGCCATGATGACACGATTGTCATTGAACTGCGTCCTTAATTCTTGTTGAGAGTCTTGGGATGCTGGCTTCATTTGTATAATCTCCTGGACATTCTGGGAGAGTAGGAAAATATGCTTTAAGACATTGGGATAGATCCAGAACTACGTTTGCTGTATGTTTATTCGCGTAGCGTATTTTCATGCGCGTAAATTCTATACACTCCCCTAATAACACCCCTTGAACATACGTATTTTGTCAAGATACGCTTGCCAAACCCTACCTTAACTTTTTCCAATGTAACCGCAGTCATACGCACACGTACGTATGGGCTAGACGAATTTACGCAGCTAAGCACGCCCATACTGTACACTTTAAATACAAACCCCCGCCTACTTCACGTATTTCACACGTAATTTGGACTAACGTAAAATCGGCGCGCCCACACGTAAGTATTTACGTGACACATATATGAATGCCCCATACTTCACAATTACGCTACGTTAATGTGCGTATTTTCTATGGTGCGCATGCACAGTGCGTACAAAACATCGATTTTACGTCTCAGCCACGCGTAAATTCACTTTGAGGCGTAGTTCTGGATCAGGCCCATTAGTCCTATTGTCCTTGTTTATTATAAAGTGAAAAGTCTTTTACCTTACGGAAACTGATGTTTGAGCCAGATTTTATACTTCACCCAAGATATCAAAACCCCCACGATGAACATCTCTGTTAAACCTCCCCTTTTTTGTCTATTTAAACAAGTATTTATAATAGGTGGATTAGCTAAATCAAGCATGTACATTTTTTTTATTACTTTACATTAACATATTCACTGTTCTGCACCAACGTACATTTCACTAACCGACACCTATGTTGTTGTATAGTGCATTACAACATTATCAAACTTCACACTACATACAAACTATTTAAACACTCGAGTCTGGGCTAATGGTTTGTTATAAGGGGCCAGATCCAGAGCTATGTCCGCTAGCGTATTTACAATAGCCGGAGACGTAAAAACCGATAATTTGTATGTTCTTCGCATGCGCGCGGCAGATGTTACAGCAAATAACTGTGAATGTATGTACCATCCTAGTATCAAGAGCGTAACTACGGACAAAGGGGCGTGCCAGACTTACGACACCCCGTAATTACGCTTGGGAGGCGGGGTGAGGCATTTAAATCATACAGTATGGGCGTGCTTAGGCGCATAAGTACATGCAGCCATTACAGCCGACAGGAGTTACGATTTGAAAAGTTAAGGTAGGGTTTGGCAAAACGGCAAAAGTCCGTACGACCGAGGGGAGTGCATAGTAATTACGAAAGCGTAAATACGCTACGTGTTGAAACGTAAAGGAAATGTAGCTCTGGATCTGGTCCAAGCTTCTTATCATCCGTGGAGACCTGTTGTATATAGATTTTACAATGGGTGTCCAAACATATATAACAGATTTTGACTGCACCACAAAGTTATCTGTCTTATGTTTTTAACTATAATTTACTGTATGCATGTCATATCTCTTATCTACATTGGTGGAAGTGGTTCAAAGGATGGAACATGTCTTGTCATTGTGAAATGAGTTTCGGTAAGACTGAAAACAATGACATATTTTTAGCCAAAAGAGAATAAGAAGCAGGAAGCAGTTTGTATTCCTCTACAGTCAAGGCCAGTTTAGTAACCTTCTTTTAAGGTGTACTTTTCGATGAGCTTCTGAAACTTATGCTTCCTTCCATAGCAAAGCGTTTGTTCTTTTCCTGAACTCAGACCTTGAGCATCCTGTGCTTGACGTGAAAGATTTATCAGAGGGAGTGGAATATTCATACTTGCTGCATTTTACAATAAAGCAAAGCCTGATATTCAAGGATCATGTGGGTGGCAAATTTGTTCTATGAGTAATTGTGCTGCAGTGCATAAAGCTGTTTTGCATGATGACAGTTAACTCATTGCTTATAGACCATAATATTCATGAATCGGTAACATACCGCCATAATCTTTATTCAGTTCTCAGATTCCAGACAGGATCTTTTAGCACATTTTTGAATTTGGCATTATACTATTATGTCATTTTCCTAGAATTTTGATTATTCACACACCATCAGCTGCCAACTTACTCTGAATATATCTCTGAATATTTTCAAATGATATAGACAGATGCCACACTCATTATGCTCTTTCTTCAGGCTAGATAAACAAGCAGCATTTCAGTGTTTACAGTAAAAATTTAAATGGGAAAAATTCACATTTCCCTGAAATTATTTTTGTTTGTGATGGACGATAGATGATATTTCCGGGTTAGACAATTCATGGTAAAAGTTACAGTCATGGTGGGCCGTATTCACAGATCCGTTTTTACGTGGAGTTGCGTGCATATTTTTGGGTATGTTTTAACTGCGCATGCGTAGTAACTTTATTTACGTAGGTTACGTAGAATATACGCACATAAGTGCTTTAGACACGGACATGTGAATAGCACTTGGGGATATACGTAGGGAAGGGCGGGGTTGAAGTAAGTACTTGAAAAGTTACGTGAAAGATGGTGGGTGGAGGTATTTAAATGAGTCTTTGAGGGCGCGGTTACATAGAATCGCACGTACGGCATACATATACACATGTAAGTACACATGTAATGTTAGAGGTGGTCTATGGAGGTGTAAGTTTACGACTGCACAGCCGTGACAGGGGAGTGTCATGGGAGTTGGTGGGTGTTGGCTTGCTACATGCGTGCGTCTAATTGCGTACTTTGGAAAAAACGCATCTCTGAATACAGCCCGGTGTGTTTAAGGATAGGTTGCAGGATGGGAATGGTTGGGGTTAGGCATTGGAAGAGACAATTAAGTTTATGCGGCGTGAGGATGGTTAGTGCTAGTGGAAGGTTAAAATTAGGAGATAGTTAGGGTTAAGGGGATGGATCCAGACCTTGTTAAGTGCATGAACTTAATTACTCAAGGGCTAAACCATGTTGATTTCAGGAGGAGCCAAGTTAATTTTATTGTTTGCATGCAGGGATATATCTCTGAATTGCTTACTGCACACAGATTGTGACCAGCTTTACTATCACACTGGTATTTAGACTTGGGATAGGAAATATCACCTCTCAACGCTAATACTGTTTGCAACCGATGAAATATGACTCCCCCTGCAATCAATATGGTTGAGCCCAGGAGTAACTAAGTTCATGCACCAAGGTCTGGATCCAGCCCAAGGTAAGGAAAATAGTACTTGTTGCCATTGGAATCTTTGTAACCACACCCATATACACCAATCAGTCAAAACATTAAAACCACTGACAGGTGAACTGATTATCTTGTTACAATGGCAACCAGTCAAGGGATTAGGTAGCAAATGAACAGTCAGTTCTTAAAGTTGATGTTTTGGAGGTAGGAAAGATGGGCAAGCATAAAGATCTGAGTGATGTCTAGATGACTGGGCCAGTGTATCTCCAAAACATCAGGTCATGTGGCAGGTCCATGTATGCTGTCGTTAGTACATACTGCAAGTGGTCCAAGGTTGGACAACCAGTGAACTGCCAACAGGGACATGGTCATCCAAAGCATGTAGAGAGCAAAGGGTAGCCTGTTGGATCAGCTCCACAGATTAGCTATTTCAGTACAATGTACTGAAAAAGTTAATGCTAGTAATTATAGAAAGGTGTCAGATCACATTGTGCATTGCAGCTTATTGCGTAGCTGCAGACTGCTCAGAGTGCCCATGCTGACTACTGTCTACCATCACAAGCATATACAATGGTCAAGTGAGTGTCAGAACTGGACTATGAATCAAAGGAATAAGGTGGTCTGGTCTGATGAGTCTCATTTTCTTTATCATCATGTGGAAGGCCAGGGGGAAGAGATGGTGCCAGGATCCACTATGGGAAGAAGGCAAACCAGCAAAAACAGCGTGATCCTCTCTCTGAGCAATGTTCTGGTAGAAAAAGCTTAAATCCTGGCATTCATGTGGATGCTACTTTGACACATACCATCTACCTAAACATTTTTGCTGACCAAGTATACCTCTTAGTAGCAATGATATTGCCTGATGGCAGTTGTCTATTTGGAAAGGATAATACAGCCTTCCACACTGCAAAACTTTTCCATCACTGGTTTGAACCATGATAAAGTTCAAGGTGTTCACTTGGACTCAAAATTTCCCATATCTCCATCTGATTGAACATCTATGGGATATGCTAGAAAAACAAGTTCAAGCCATGGAGGCCCCTCATTGCAACTTACAGGATTGACTGGTAATGTCTTCATGCCAGGGACATACCTTCAGAGGTGCATATGCCTCAACAGGGCAGAGCTGTTTTGGTGGTATAAGGTAGGACTACATAATAAAAGGTAGGTAGTTTAAATGTTTTGCCTGAGCTGTGTACATAGAATGCTGTTACAGATCAGAGAAAAGTTATTTTATTAAGGAGTAAGTTACAGTGTTGCTTGGTTTGTATATTGGGTCAAAAAAGTAATGTATAAAGTAACTTACAGCAGCATATTGTTATTTACCCGGGTTAACCACACACCGGGGCTTGGAGTCTAACTGGGGCCTGGTCTTCGCTAGTCCCTGATGGTGGAGATATGCTCATGCGGCAGGTAACCCAGCAGGTTGCGGCCCCCAGTGGCAGCCAGATTTTGGAATTCAAACTAGGACAGTAGATAATACAAATAGATACTACATGAGGCAAGACTAGAACAGACCACAACAGAGACCAACACTGAATAACACCAGTAACAAAAAGGACGGGGAACAGATCCAGGACAGAGGAGCAGACTGGAAATGGACTCAACGAGATATGACCAACAATTGGAACTCAAGCAAAGATCATGTCCAGAACACAGACCACAGATTCCTGGAGAAGACTGGGACTGGTACTGGGAAAACAGGGTTTGTGCAGTGTGGTGAGTACACAAGAGGATTATACAAATGCCAGGTAACAGGTATGAATACACATAAACAGGTAAAGGCAGAGGTAACAAAATCCTGGGTCCAGGGATTTACACACAGGAAACCAGGGAGCCAGGAGATAAGAGCAGACACCAGGGATGCACAGAGAGACTGGACAGAAACAAAAGACCAGGGGCCTCATTTACTAAGGGAGATTTGAGTAAAATCGCTGGAGATTGCAGTAGTTTACCGGGGATTTGCAAGTCTCTGGATTTACTAAACCAAAATGCGCACTAATTCTCCTTGCATCTCCGGCGAGTTTAATCTCAGGGCACAGATTTACTAAACTGCGGGTTTATAAAAGTGGAGATGTTGCAAAAATTACTGCTAGCAAGGTAGTAGAAAATCAGGGCAAGAGCAAAACAGGACAAGGTTACTGCTGCAAAAAACGGTCTAAGGACCAGATTCAGAGATTGAAAATTAGAGAGAAAAGTTACTCCTGGGCAAAACCATGTTGATATCAGGGGCAGTCAAGTAATTTGTTTTCTTTGCATGCAGATATATATCTTTTAAATGTTTACTGTACACAGATACTGACCAGCTTCACTTTTACACTGTTACCTCTCCACTCTAATACTGTTTGCAACAGATGAAATATGACTCTCCTGCAATCACCATGGTTTAGCCCAGGAGTAACTTTCCTCTCTTAGGGCCAGATAAAGACCTAAGTGCTTGTTACGTTTCATCACGTAGCGTATTTACATTAGCGTATTTTCTATGCACTCCCCTAGGCATTCCTCTCGCTCGTACGCACTTTGGTCATTTAACTCTTCCCAAACCCTACCTTAACTTTTCAAAGTGTAAGTACCGACGTACATAATGGATTCACGTATGTAACGGCCTAACCCGGCCCATAATGTACAAATTAAATGCCTTCCTCTGCCTACAAAGCATAACTATGGGTGTCGTGTGGATGACACGCCCCTTTGTTCGTAGTTACGCTGATGGAATGTATGTTCAGAGTTACATCTGCCGCGCATGCGCAGTGAATACAAATAGGCGATTTTACGTCAGCATCTAGCATACTTAGGTCTAGATCTACCCCTTATTTTCAGTCTCTGATTCTGGTCCTAAGTGTCTAAATAAAACAATATCACCAGCAAGGGAGAGTTCTGCTGGGTATTTAAACACTGAACAACCAATCAGAACAGGAGGCCTTCCACCTGGAGTGGCTTCTATAGGCCTTACTATGCTAGTACATAGTGCATAGTGCATTAGCAGCAACCAGGGGAGCAGAAACCAGCTAGCAGTGAGGACTGTATACTGAATAATCAAGCAGTCATGGGTAAAAGAGTTCAAGCTGCTGCAAATATCACAACACTGCAAAACTTTTCCATCACTGGTTTGAACCATGATAAAGTTCAAGGTGTTCACTTGGACTCAAAATTTCCCATATCTCCATCTGATTGAACATCTATGGGATATGCTAGAAAAACAAGTTCAAGCCATGGAGGCCCCTCATTGCAACTTACAGGATTGACTGGTAATGTCTTCATGCCAGGGACATACCTTCAGAGGTGCATATGCCTCAACAGGGCAGAGCTGTTTTGGTGGTATAAGGTAGGACTACATAATAAAAGGTAGGTAGTTTAAATGTTTTGCCTGAGCTGTGTACATAGAATGCTGTTACAGATCAGAGAAAAGTTATTTTATTAAGGAGTAAGTTACAGTGTTGCTTGGTTTGTATATTGGGTCAAAAAAGTAATGTATAAAGTAACTTACAACAGCATATTGTTATTTACCCGGGTTAACCACACACCAGGGCTTGGAGTCTAACTGGGGCCTGGTCTTCGCTAGTCCCTGATGGTGGGGATATGCTCATGCGGCAGGTAGCCCAGCAGGTTGCGGCCCCCAGTGGCAGCCAGATTTTGGAATTCAAACTAGGACAGTAGATAATACAAATAGATACTACATGAGGCAAGACTAGAACAGACCACAACAGAGACCAACACTGAATAACACCAGTAACAAAAAGGACGGGGAACAGATCCAGGACAGAGGAGCAGACTGGAAATGGACTCAACGAGATATGACCAACAATTGGAACTCAAGCAAAGATCATGTCCAGAACACAGACCACAGATTCCTGGAGAAGACTGGGACTGGTACTGGGAAAACAGGGTTTGTGCAGTGTGGTGAGTACACAAGAGGATTATACAAATGCCAGGTAACAGGTATGAATACACATAAACAGGTAAAGGCAGAGGTAACAAAATCCTGGGTCCAGGGATTTACACACAGGAAACCAGGGAGCCAGGAGATAAGAGCAGACACCAGGGATGCACAGAGAGACTGGACAGAAACAAAAGACCAGGGGCCTCATTTACTAAGGGAGATTTGAGTAAAATCGCTGGAGATTGCAGTAGTTTACCGGGGATTTGCAAGTCTCTGGATTTACTAAACCAAAATGCGCACTAATTCTCCTTGCATCTCCGGCGAGTTTAATCTCAGGGCACAGATTTACTAAACTGCGGGTTTATAAAAGTGGAGATGTTGCAAAAATTACTGCTAGCAAGGTAGTAGAAAATCAGGGCAAGAGCAAAACAGGACAAGGCTACTGCTGCAAAAAACGGTCTAAGGACCAGATTCAGAGATTGAAAATTAGAGAGAAAAGTTACTCCTGGGCAAAACCATGTTGATATCAGGGGCAGTCAAGTAATTTGTTTTCTTTGCATGCAGATATATATCTTTTAAATGTTTACTGTACACAGATACTGACCAGCTTCACTTTTACACTGTTACCTCTCCACTCTAATACTGTTTGCAACAGATGAAATATGACTCTCCTGCAATCACCATGGTTTAGCCCAGGAGTAACTTTCCTCTCTTAGGGCCAGATAAAGACCTAAGTGCTTGTTACGTTTCATCACGTAGCGTATTTACATTAGCGTATTTTCTATGCACTCCCCTAGGCATTCCTCTCGCTCGTACGTACATTGGTCATTTAACTACCAAACCCTACCTTAACTTTTCAAAGTTTAAGTACCGAACGTATATAATGGATTCACGTATGTAACGGCCTAACCCGGCCCATACTGTACAATTTAAATGCCTTCCTCTGCCTACAAAGCATAACTATGGGTGTCGTGTGGATGACACGCCCCTTTGTTCGTAGTTACGCTGATGGAATGTATGTTCCGAGTTACATGGCGTAACATCTGCCGCGCATGTGCAGTGAATACAAATAGGCGATTTTACGTCAGCGTCTAGCATACTTAGGTCTGGATCTACCCCTTATTTTCAGTCTCTGATTCTGGTCCTAAGTGTCTAAATAAAACAATATCACCAGCAAGGGAGAGTTCTGCTGGGTATTTAAACACTGAACAACCAATCAGAACAGGAGGCCTTCCACCTGGAGTGGCTTCTATAGGCCTTACTATGCTAGTACATAGTGCATAGTGCATTAGCAGCAACCAGGGGAGCAGAAACCAGCTAGCAGTGAGGACTGTATACTGAATAATCAAGCAGTCATGGGTAAAAGAGTTCAAGCTGCTGCAAATATCACAGCAGCTCATAACACATATCTGTCAATATAGACACTGCCATCGGTTTTCATCAGTCTGCCCTTACAAAAACGTCTCCCATGACAGGACAGTTTCCGAAGTCTAACTGCAACGTCAAAAGGTAAGTTCTCTTATGCCTAAAACTAAACATCCCCTTTTCGCAACCTAACCTTAATCCTGCCCTAACCTTAACCCTCCCCTCTCCGCAGCCTAACCCTAACTCTCCAGTAACAGTCCCCTAACCCTGTCCATCGTCATCCTGCATTTTCATTATAAAAAAAAACAGTAGGCAATGGTACAGTCAAAATTAAGCTTTTGGATGCATCATTGTCTAAAACAGGCCATTTATACCAGCAACTGCATCCCTAGAAACTTACAGAGGTCCAGCAGACCCCTGATCTTCACCAGAACCTGCATCAAAGCATCTTAGATTTTGCTGAATGAGATTTGCAATGGAAAACTAATAGTCAGATATACCTGGCAAGGAGGTCACAAGTTCATTTAGGGAACTAAAGAGCCGGTAGCAAGGCAGGAATGAACAGACCATTTAAGACAGGCAATGTGGATGGAACAGTCGACGGTGGTCCAAAACAGAAGAGTTTGCAGTTAAGTACTACTGGGTAGTACTAGCATCTAAAAATTGATGTTATGGCATGATGGTAAGTCAGGCAAAAAGACTAGCTTGTAATTCTGAAGGTGCAATTGATTTGACAAAATAGAAAGTAAGAATAAACAGATGGTAGCATCATTGTGACTGGTGTTTTTTTTTACCTTCTACTGAAAGTAGTTGGGATAAGCCACTGAAGCTCATCAAGGGCTTGCAGGTGTTTCCAGAGAAGACATTGGAACGGATTTACCGTAATAAATAGAAAAGTAATCTACAGGTAAATTTCTGAGGTTTATCTTTCTTTCTTTCTTTCTTTCTTTCTTTCTTTCTTTCTTTCTTTCTTTCTTTCTTTCTTTCTTTCTTTCTTTCCTCTCTCTCTGCTCTCTGTGTTGAAGAAATGGCCTTCTGTCTCCTCTGTAGATTTGTATTTCTTTTAACACTAAGCCTCAGACTTCCTATAAAACATTCTACCCCCTGGGTATAGCCAGAATAAATTGCTACTGACAAGCCCACATATGTATCCATTGTGGCATAATTTAGTGCATATACTCACAAACACTGTACATAGAGAAAATTTGCTACTGTAGCTCAAGAAGTAATTATTAGGATCAGGGGTAAAAAGTAATTTCAATTTGAACAGAACATTATAACATAGTACATCATTTGATTGTGGTTGCCACCAAAAATAGTGGTATACCAAAAGATGCTTTTAAGCTACAAATTTTATTACGATTTAGATTACAATGTATTTAACCAACATGCGTAATTCCCAGAAATAAAGATGTAATCTACATGATAAGATGATGTGGTTGCCATCTAGGCTGTAAACAGGATGTGGTATAATATAACCTCACTGAAGGGAAACATTTCCATCCTGATGCCAAAATTGGAAATCCAATTGCCTTCATTAAACGTGTGCCCCATTTTCAAGATGTGTTTTTACTAGATTCATATAAACTGGTAATATGGTATTGTATTTGCCTTTGCAGCTGCTGCTTGGTGCTATGAATTTTGCTTTCTATCAACTAGTGTTACTAATTCCTTTTCCAATTCTTTTTTCTCCCATGTTTTCTATGTAATGTGTAAGAAGCATAAAGACCAGAGACACACTTTTATTTAAGAGCACATGTGGAAGCTCCATATTCCCAGGATGGATCTAGATTCAGAGTAGCACACACCCTAGTGGCCAGATCCAGAGCTACGTTTCCATTACGTTTTTAGATGTAGCGTATTTACTAGGCACTCCCCTTGGCTGTATGTACTTTTGCCGTTTTACGCTTGCCAAACCCTGCCTTAACTTTACACAGCATAATTACTGACGTACGTACAGGCAACACGTAAGTAACTGCCTAAGCACGCCCAGACTGTTGGATTTAAATGCCTCCCCCTGCCTCCGAAGCGTAATTACGGGTGTTGTATGCCTGGCACGCCCCTTCCTTCATAGTTACGCTGCTGATAGTAGGATGGTATATACGTTCAGTATTACGTGGCGTAACATCATGCACAGTACATACAAAATTGCGTTTTTACGTCACTGACTAGTGTAAAATCGCTTGTGTACGTACTTCTGGATCTACCCCCTATATTACTATCCAGATACCGCACCCCATTTTAGTCTAGATCCGTCCCATAAATACCATCACAAAATATGTGCATAGTCGTATATTTGTCTAAATTACATAGCACAGATTACTAATATCTAAATAAATGTGCAGTGGTATCATAGAACTGGATCCAGACTTCTGAAATCAAGCGTCTTACGATCACTAGGATAGGAAAACACCCACTTTTTGCAAGTGCACATTTACACTTCCATGAGTTCAGTCCAGATCCCTCCTGAGATGCTGGGGCGACTGCACTAGTGGGAGCAGGTAGGCATTGTAATTGTACAGTATTTCCAGATTTCTGATCTGTCCTCTTTTCAAATAAGGACAGATAGGAAAACTTAAGATAGGGGTTGACCAACAGAACTCCATGCGAATAAGTGTAGTAGCCTTCGGTACACTTTCATGGAAGGCTGGATACAGCAGTGATCTGGTATCGGAGCTCCGAGCGCAGCACAAACAAAGGTCTGGACCAGATCCATTATTACTAAAGTTATTACTAATTATAGCTATTATTACATAATAATAATATTACATTTTCTTAGTAATAATATTACATTTACAGCTAAAATCATTACATCTTTATATTGCTATATGTGTGTTGTTATTATTAAGAGCTAGAAAAGGACAGTACCTATGTACATCATTTTCCCTAGGTCTTGCACTTTTACTCTAGACTGTTACTTTATGAATAACGTTATCAAACGTTTTAGCATAATTTAAAATGATCTCAACAAGACTGAGCATGAAACATACTGCTTAATAAATCAAATCATGTTAGTTCAGCATCACCGGCACTTCATAAAATTATCAAGACAATACTGAGCTGCTGGAATTTTTTACATCTGCATAAAACGTAGCATTAAACATGATTTGATCTTAACCTAATGAATAAAACTAGATGAATAAACCCCAATTACACACAAAGGTATGTACTATAGTACAGAGGCAGCCTCTGTCCTTTTTTAAGAAACGTTTGTGGGAGGGCATGGGAAAGGGATCTACGTGGGTATTTTCCTTATTAAGAAGGAAAATATGAATGGTTCCTTAAGGAAGCCCTATGGCACTCAAAAGGTCAGTTGAGTTAGGATATGGCCGCACCTAACTCATTCTGATCTGTGAAAACGGCCCAAGGTTCTAATATTTGGAAACCTGAGTTTGGGGTTGGGTCTTATAACACAAAGTTCTATTTAGGACTTATTTGTAAAAGTATTGTTCAGAGAGTCTTCTGGCTGGTGATATTTGAGGTGGTCCTTGGAATGTATTAAACAGGAAGCAGTGTTCTTCTTGGAGAACTGTGACTTGTCCCTTGTAATTTGGACTATTAATTCTTGTTTGATAGACAACTTAACCTATGTGCTGGAATGACCAGAATTTGGTGATGTAGGTTTATGCTTGTTTTATAGGACACAGCATAGTCATTTAATTGTTTGACGCTTCTGACAGTATAATAATCCCATTAACTGAATTTAGAATCCTAAAGGTTCACATCATTTTGTAAAATACACATTTCACTTTGGCTTATTTTGATTAGTAATTGAATAACAAAGTATACGGTTATGTATGTTTCCCGATTTATTGGATTCCATTTATCATATGATTTGGCTGCAGATATGAATATATTGAAGCTCACATTTATGCAGAAATTCAGAAGATCCTTTTTGACTTTCTGTCATCACTGTATGAAAACAAATAATTTTCTACAATTAATATAGAATTGCATTGCTCAGTATTTGATTAAAGCATTTACCCTAACTGAAGGTATCGCACATGCCTATAAACATTACAAAGTGTGTACATATGGGGCGAACTCCAGATTTAATAATGTCAGCCTATTTACACAAGCTGTGCATAAGTAATGCTTCGCATGCCAGATGTTACGCATCGTAACTACAAAACTGGTTTCCGTACATTCACAGCTCTGTATGTTAGCGTGAGACAGACCTCCATGCGTTAGATAATAATAGTTCGATGAGTAACATCTGCCACGCTCATGCGCAGTGCATTCGCACAGCCAGACTTACAAATGCCGAGTGCGTAAATTGACTGTTGTTCTTAATTCAGGATCAGGCCCAAAATCTTTTTTATTTCAAATATGATGGTGGCATTTAATACGGCTAATGTGCCCAACGATACTTGAACAGTAATGTCTTGGTTCATTTGTTTAAATCCTAAAATAAAAAATGATTTTATCAAATATTAAATCATATTTAATTCTTCCACCAAGAACGTGAGACTGATGTCACAGTGAACAGTACCTCTGCAATATACATTAAATAGTCTCCCACGTGATCAGCTGAAACTTACCACCTACAGATATTGGGGCATATTCAGAGATCCATTTTCGCGGGGAGTTGCGTGCGTATTTTTAGGATCGGATCAACTGCAAATGCTAGTAACTTTATTTCCGTACTTTACGTAGACTATACGCATGTAAGTGCCTAACGGACGTACATGTGAATCGCACATCGGGACATACGCACAGAAATGCGACGTACGGGAAAATTTACATAAAAGTGGGTGGGGGAGGCATTTAAATGAACGCATGTAGGCGCGATTATAAAGAATCGAACGGAGCACATATATGCACGTAAGTACACACGTAAAGAACAGAGTGGTCTAGGAAATCGTCCCCAACAGCATGTCCGGGAGAGGGGAGTGTCGGGGTTGTTGGTGGGTGTTTCCTTGCTCCGGCATATGATTACGTACATAAAAAAATGGTTCTCTGATTATGGCTCATCACAGGTGGTGGTCCCCCATTGTACAGATTAAAGTAATGGAGAGAATCATTGTGGAAAATACTGAATGTACCTGAAACTCCACCCACTAAACATATGAATTTCTAAGACACTTTAAGATAATATTAAGACCTTTGCTTACAAAATACCTGATGTCTAGCAAGTTATGGAAACAAATATAATCACACATCTTACTTTATCTATTCTATCAGACACTAAAGAAGTAGTTTGAATAATACTTTCCCTGAAGAATAACTTTAAAGTAACTCTACCCTCCATAAGTGACATGGAAATGCTTTTATGTTTTGCATACAAGTACTAAATAAGACAAGTGTCTGACGAACTCCTTGTTCCCAATAGGCACTCCATTAGCCTGTTATTAATTGAAGAGAAAACAAGTGTGTGTAATGTCAGTGTCTGAATAGAAGACTCAGTTACCAGGGAGATGCTAAGTCATGACGTAATTAACTGCAGATCTTGCTCTGTTCCTATATTTTAAAATCATTTTTTTAATCATGTTTGTTAACCGTTCTGTAAATTACCATTTTATTGTTATGTACTTGTCAAGTATGTTATGAAAAATGTATTTAGCACATTCAGGCTATTGCATATGAGATTGAGGCTTTAGGTTGTGGTCAAGTTTGAATGTGTCTAATGTGTACAGTATTGTGCCTATCTAACATGGATAAACTGCATGAGCAGGAAAACCAAT
Source organism: Limnodynastes dumerilii (assembly GCA_011038615.1). Classification (NCBI taxonomy): domain Eukaryota; kingdom Metazoa; phylum Chordata; class Amphibia; order Anura; family Limnodynastidae; genus Limnodynastes; species Limnodynastes dumerilii. The sequence continues at coordinate 243,498 of WWET01001753.1, read as the reverse complement.
GTATAATTTGGAGAAGCAATTTTTTTTTCCTATAATAATCTTTGCAGTAACATGTCTGCTTTTGGGGACACTTGTACATTATGATCAAATCTCCCCCTAATACTCATACCCTAAAGTAAAAAAGTTACCATGATAAAAGTAAAATTATTTATATTTAGTTAAATAGTTATCCAGCTTT
>WWET01001753.1:192146-203853 GCA_011038615.1 Limnodynastes dumerilii | reverse complement strand
CCCCCCCCCCCCCATAGTGTGCCTCCTCGGGGGTGTGCCAAGCAGGTTTAAAGCACTAGGCCTCCCCTCTACAGAAAAAAACCTGTACACATCTTTCATGGAGGTGGAAATAGGAGGCCTTCCACCACATAAGAGGGTCCCAGATGCGGTATCTATGCAATTAGTTGCATGGGGGTTCAGCACCCTTACTAATAGTTTAATAGCAAAACCTGAATAAAACAACTATGAATTGTTTTACAGAATTTACAGCACATTTTATTCAGGTTTTGTCTCTATTAGTCTATGAAATATGTAATAGCTATATGAGGAAAAATATATATAATAAAAAATAGTCACCAATATTTTAACAAGCTATTATAACACTGGTGACTACTTTTATTCTATTATTTTCCCTCATGATAAATTACACAACTAATAAACTATTAGGAACAAAACATGAATAAAATAACTATGAATTATGTTACATATTTTGGGCCAGATTTACTAAGCTGCGGGTTTGGAAAAGTGGAGATGTTGCCTATAGCAACCAATCAGATTCTAGCTATCACTTTGTTATTACATACTAGAGAATGTTAGCTAAAATCTGATTGATTGCTATGGGCAACTCCACTTCCAAACCAACAGCTAAGTAAATCTGGCCCTTTATAACATGATTTTGTTAAGTTTTGTTTATATTGATTTTGTAAAACTATGAAGAATAATATAAACAATGTTAAAAAAAATACAATAAAAAATATAATTAAAAAAGCCTCCAATATTTGTATTCGCATTGGTCTTAATTTTGATTATATTTTTATTCTCTCATGGTAATAACACAATTTATCTAATATTAGATACAAAACATGAATAAAATTACCATAAAGGGTGTGACACCCGTTATTTATTTAATTATGTCTGTATTTAATTGTCCGGATGGGGGCTGAAACTACCACTTTCCCTGTCACGTAGTTCAAAAATATAATTAAAAAAAGACAAAAAAATTGAATAAAAACTTATTAAAACTAATAACAAAATAGAAGGTAGGAGGTATGTCCCATTGATGGTGCAGCTGGTCGCTGGCACAATAATATCACAATTATATAGTTTTCCAAAACCAATAATAATTAATGACTCTCCTTCTATCACATACCAAGTATAAGTACATATAAACACAAGGCACATAAATTATAAAGCAAGGCAAGTACAGCATACAAGTAGTGCTGAAGGTTCCTTAATCCCCAAGGCTGTCGACAGAAATTTTGGGGCCCGGGACACATCCATGGAGCCGTCACTGAACTAGTGACGGCCTCCGACGCTGAGACGAGGATGCCGACGGCGGTCCGAGGAACAGGTAAGTTCGGCATCAGCCGCGGAGTTTGTGACAAGACACAGTGGATCTGCATTAACAGCGAGCTGAGTCATAGAGAAAGATTGGCCCTCTAATGTACAGCTGTAAGCAGCAAGTATCAGCAGTAGGCAGTAAGTATCGGTGGGCCTCATCAGCTCCAAGCTCCAGTATACCCCCTCTGATGATGCCCTGTCAATTCCTAACATATCATGCACCAATATACTGTGTCCGTTCTTAAGAATGTCATGTCACAAGATAACAAGATAAATGCAGAAAGTACGGTATTTTGCCAGTCAATGGTTCTCTTCTAATGTGCAAGGGGAATTTCTGTGTCAACTTCTGCTGAGACAAGAATTTCTTAAGAATGGAGACTGTCTTTTGCTACTTGATCTATTAGGGGTTAATGAACCTTCAGCATCACTTGCATGCTCTACTTGTCTTGCTTCATAATTTATGTGCCTTGTGTTTAAAGATGTTTATATTTATCAGAGTGGTCAGCACATACCTGCATACCAAGCTCTCTCTTCTCCCCACTCTCTGAGCCTGATACAGACTTAAGAGTCAGTGGCTTTTTAGGTGAGTAAATTTAAGAAGGGACAAACAACACATATGTAGTACCTTTATTTATGCAAGCTACGTAGGACTTAAGAACGGGATGGCTCTGAATCACCAGTTCATTTAGGTTTGTAGTGACTTAAGAATGAAGGGGTGTGCTGGGTCAACTTAAGAAGGAAGATAAGAAGAGTGGGCGTAGGGAAGCATTTAAATGGGGAAATATGGGCGCAGTTAACCCACTACATTCCTAATTTTGCCACTTACTCACACAACTACGAACCTAAAGTTAAGGTAGCCCTATGGCACTGGTAAGTCGGCTAAGTAGCTGAAAACCGAGGGTCGGGGGAGTCGGTATGCTTCTTGGGTGTGCAAAATTAAGAACCTAAAGCCTTCCTAAGTGTGAATTAGATCCTCTGTTGCAGTGGTGTACTAGAGTATGGGAGTGAGGGTGTGGGGTGGGCACAAGCAAGATGTTTTACAGAGGCTCCATCACGGTGCCCAGAGCCAATAGAAGCATCAATATGAAGCCTCTGTAAAATATGAAACTGTTAACTAGTATATAAGTTGTTATGGGACAGCAACATAGACATCCATGCCAATGCGCGTTTCGTTGTAATAGCTTTTTCAAGACATCGATTTACAGGACAGACAAATCAATTCAAGTCTGCGAGAGCCATTAATAAACGATTTTAAAATAAAGGCCACCCATTAGCCAATACAGATATATACAATACAGATGTCTATCTTCTGTGCTTATTCCTACCTTAACTACAATCTTCAATCTCTCCCTCTCTACTGTTATCTTCCTGTCTTTATTCAAGCATGCACTGGTTACTCCAATTCTGAAAAATTCTGTCTGATCCCAACTGTCCCTCAAATTATCGACCCAGTTCCCAACTTCCAGGCCCTGCAAAGCTGTTTGAAAGACTTGTCTACACTCACCTCTCTCACTTTCTTTCCTTACATATCTTCTGGATCCTCTTCAGTCAAGCTTTCGTTCCCAGCATTCCACAGAAACTGCACTGCCCAAGGTGCTCAATGACTAAATCACTGCTAAATCTAAAGGTCACTACTCTCTTCTAATTCTCTTGGATCTTTCTGCCGCTTTTGATACTGTTGACCACTCTCTTCTCATACAAATGTTACAATCCCTGGGCATTCGGGTCCTGCTCTTCCTCTATCTGTTGGAGTACCGCAAGGCTCAGTGTTGGGTCTATTGCTAATCTCTCTTTATACAACTTGCCTTGGAGAGCTAATAAGTCATTTGGGTTTCAGTATCATCTATATGCAGATGATATGCAAATCTACCTTTCCCCTGATTTCTCAACTACTGTGCTGGCCCATGTTACTGATGCCATTTCTTCTTGGATGTCCTGCCATCATCTCAAACTTAACTATTAATATTTCCACCTGCTAATAAAAGCTATCCACCTGGCCTCTCTATCTCTGTCAGAGGCAGCCCATGGCATAGGCGGTATAAACGGCCGCCTAGGGCCCCGCGGGTCAGGTGTCCCTAGGGGGCCCCTCGCTTACACCACACCAACGCCACTGGCCACCTCTGTACTGGTTGCTGCGGCCCTGGACACTGTAGTCACATACACAGTTCCTGGACCGCCAGGCTCTGTGTATGTGTTGATATGGCAACACAGCATAGTTATGCCATGGGCCCCAGGCTTGCAAAAAAAAAAATATATATTTTTTTTAAAAGTAAATGTCTCAAGTTTTTTCTTCGGGGGGTGGGGGGTGGTTTCACCTAAGGCCCTGCAAAACCAAGGGCCACCCCTGATCTCTGTTGATAACACTGAAAAAATCCCTACTCCTAAAGCTCGATGCTTAGGTGTTACCCTTGACTCTGAACTGTCCTTTGTTTCCCCACATACAATCTGTCTCTAAGTCCTGTCACATACATCTAAAAAACATTTCCAGTATAAGCAAATATCTTACACAAGACACTGCAAAAACTCTCATTCATGCACTAATCATCTCCCGGATTGATTATTGTAACGCTCTCATTATAGAATTACCCCCCTACAATCTATATTACATGCAGCAACTAGACTAATTTTCCCTGCCAGACGCCATGCAAGAGCTTCTCCAGTCGCTACATTGGTTACCTGTATTTTACAGAATCAAGTACAAGATCCTTATGCTAACCTACAAAGCCATCAATGAGACTGCACCTGTATACATATCCTCACTCATCTCAAGATATATCCCAGCACGTGCTCTTAGATCCTCACAGGACATCCAGCTCTCCTCCACACTAAACAAATGCTCTGATATCCTGTGGCAGGGCCCTCTTATACAACCAGTCTGTCTGTTACCACCCAGTCCTGTTATAATGATTGTTAAAATTGTAAAGCGCTACGTAATCTGATGGCGCTATATAAAAACTTATAAATCAATATGAATCCACGTGTGTATCAAGATGGACATACAAAGTAATCAGTCACCTCACAAGTGGTACTCAATTCAGATGTGCACATCAGAACTGACATACAAATTAACCTTAATTTTATCAAAAGTCAGTGTGAATATAATAATATCCCAGTATAAATAATAGACCAACATGTTTACCAAAATAATCTCAGAACAGCGGTGACAATAATATCTATGGACCGGATTCAGACCCCCGCATGCTTTCGGTGCGCGTGGGGGTCTGAAATTATGCGAGACAGAGGTGAGTGCACACCCCCTGTCACTCCCCTCAGTCGTGCGGGTTTACGCTGCCATAAGCCTGCCTTAAATGCGACGGGCGTATCAGCGGTCCGTACGACCGCTGATCCGCTACAGTGTGGGAGCCCCCTTCCACACTGTACACTTTACATGCTTCCCCCCGCCCGCTTTAGCGAGCGGAAGGGAAGCAGAGCCCATTTGCACGCAAATGGGCTCGGACGGAACAAAGTTGCATCTGATTGTTTAAACGCTAGGATTACTATAGTAATCCTAGCGTAAAATCTGGAGGGCGCATGCGCACCTTGCGTAAATCACCTGACGATATTAAATCTGGATCCGGTCCTATGTCATAAAGTGAAAAGATATATGTATGCATATATAACTGATATGACTGACTCAACTATATGTAGATCGGGAATGAAACCATATGAAATGAAAATAACCATTAAATCACACAGTAAAAATCAGCATAAATCAAAAGACACAATATCCAAATAATTTTCTCACCTACTTATATATAAAAGTATAATTCACATACTGCTACCACTACTATAGTGACAGTACCTCAATAAAAAAATGATAATTAAAAAATATTATTTAATAATAAAATAGTGAAACTTCCATAAAAAATTCACTCCTAAAAAAGGAATTAACACTAGCGTAGCAAAATTCATATTGAACTTAGTTCCGTATGAGGCTATTTGCATACAAATGGGCTGTGCTTCCCCTCCACTCGCTAAAGGGGGGGAAGCATGCTAAGTGTAGTGTGGGAGGGGGCTCCCACACTTGTGCAGATCAGCGGTCATACGGGCCGCTGATCCGTACAACTGATTTAAGGCAGGCTTATGGCAGCATAAGCTGCCATAAATCCAGCACGAGAGAGGGCAGTGACAGGGGGCGTGCAATCCCCTCTCTTCTCTCTGTAGGACGGACAGATCCCCGCACATACGGAAAGCGTGCGGGAGTCTGGATCCAATCCATTGTGTTTAATTAAATTTGTAAATGCAGGTTTGCCGTTTGTTATGTCTCTTTTTTCATCAACACCATCCTTTGAATTTTATATACAGAATATTTTTAGCCCCGTACTTTATATATTTACTTTTTTTAAAGTATTTTTAAAAGCCTAATGGGAATCCTGTTGGTAGACTTTCCAAAATACATATCAATTTATCTTTAAAACTATAAATACATTTCCAGATTATGGACACTCTCTGTTGTAAGGTCAATTTTAAAACTGGATCAATTTCCAATACATGCCAGTGACATAGTAATATTTGTTATATTTCTTCCCAGTACTTAAGCACGTAAGTCATTTCACAGTTTAGAAGGTTGTAAGCATGCGCACAACCTTCAGTTGTATTGGTCGGTGTACATAACATTTGTTGAATCTCTCCTTAAGAAATCACCTGTAGGTACTCCCATGAGGGTAGTAGGAAAGTGTGAGCTTTCAGTATGAAGTATGCTATTAGTTGCTGTTGGCTTTCTGTACACATTCATACTTAAGCTGAAATCATCCTGCATTTTTATTATGAGGTCCAAAAATAGAATCTTAGTTTGGCTTACTTATTTGTCTTAAATTGAACGTATTGATATTAAGAATTCTAATGAACTTCCAGGACTTCTCCCGGGCTGCACCCACTCTCTGGAATAACCTTCCTCACCCACTAAGACTATCCTCTACTCTCCAAACTTTCAAGCGCTCCCTCAAAACTCACCTCTTCAGACAAGCTTACCAAATTCCACAACCTACTTAACATTTGTCTACACTATTTACAATTGCTATATTATATGGCCCTCATTTCATGCATAAACCAAACTTGTTCACTTTCATACTATACTAAAATTCTCCTCAATTCTGTTACTAACACTGCTGTGTGACTGGATCATACAGAGCACTGAGCACTTTTACCATGCAAGCTGGCTGGTCCGTTCTGTGATTATATAGCACTTTCCCTTATGTATCAATCCCTATATCCTATAGAGTGTAAGCCTGTGGCAGGGCCCTCTTCCCGGTTGCATTCTTCACCTAGAAAATATGATTTCTGAAAAAGGGACATCCGAAGGTTTCTTTTCGAATGTCCCTTTTTCGAATACTTACCATTTTCTAAATGTTTTTTAGAATGGGTGAGTATGCCGTTCGGCATACTTCACCCATTCACCTTCGGAAAGGATGATATCCCTCTGCCACACCTCCGCCACCGTTATCGCCGGACCAAGGGACAGGTGAGTAAACTCTCTGTGCGGGGTAGGGAGGGTTAGGGTCAGGCTGCAGGGTAGGGAGGGTTAGGGTCAGGCTGCAGGGGAGGGAGGGTTAGGCTCAGGCTGCAGGGGAGGGAGGTTTAGGGTCAGGCTGCAAGTAAGGGAGGGTTAGGGTAGTGAGAGGGGAGGGTTAGGGTTAGAATTAGGGAAAGGATTGGGGGGACCATTTTTTCTTACCATTTCGGAGCACGGAGCTTTCAGTGCTCCGTGGATCGATTTCTATGCCCATATGCAATCAAAATCCCAGCCAGTTTGCAACTGGCTAGGAGGAAACGGCCCTTTCGAAATTGGACCGTTCTGACCGGAGCCCCACACCCCTCTTACCCACCCAGTCTGTCTGTTACCACCCAGTCCTGTTATAATGATTGTTAAAATTGTAAAGCGCTACGTAATCTGATGGCGCTATATAAAAACCTGTTAATAAATAATAAATAAATAAACTCATAAAACGTTTGAATATCCCCTTCCCATAATATAAATAAATCTTTTTAGACCTCACCTACATTAAAATATGATTGGTATATAGATTGTGGGACTCTGAAAAGACATATTCTTTATTCCACCAAATAAGGTACAGGTTGGCATAGTTGGACATACAAGCTATGCCCATCGATGTAACCCGGATTTGTAGGCAGAAGGCATCATTAAAAAATAAAATAATTCCTCAATACAAAACACAACCAGGAACCCCTCAAATATGATCTAGTGCCAATAAAGAATTGTGTCTTAATTATAATATCACTGATACCTGGTTATGCCCAGCAGCAGCCCTGGAAATGACCAATTCCCTTAAAAATAAAAAACTACTAAAATAATCAACATGATTCAACATGCACACATATAAAATCAAACTATACACAGCTTGGTGATAATATCAATGGGGCTCCTCTAAATATACCTATATAAACTTCTACCAATTGTAGCAAACTCTGATGATTGTAACAATATACTGTCCAGATAGTATCAATTTGTAACCGTATAATCCTAATGTCTTTCCAGTATTTAAGCTCTAGTCCACACAATAATACGTATAAAAGTCACCAAGATTTGTTTCACAATAATGAATGGATCATAATATATATTAGCGATCAAGAGCTAAATTTACCACATCAATATTGGCATTAGAATATGTATTCAAATATCCGGCAATGGTAATTATGATGTTCCACAGAATCTTTCTCTATGTAGATTGCGTATATGCGGTCTTAAAGTATTATGGGTAATGGACGTTGTTCTGGATCCAGCCCAATGTGGCTAATTAGCTATCCGGCTCAATTCACAAACCGATTTATATTCTTATTTGTTGTTAAACTTACAGTTCCCAGCAGGTGATCTCCATGGTATAAAACTTTCTCCTGGAAGCTGTTACTCATGGCTGACAGTCTACAATGAACTCCCTCGCTGTCTTACCATGGAGTAGAACTGTACTTCTCAGGGAGAGTTCCACAGATATCAAGCGGGTGAAACAGTAGAGTCAGTTTTTCATCTGAGCATATCATTTGTGGCTAACGGTCTGCCACAGATATTTGTAGGATGTAGGTTACAATATTCACCAATGCTGTGCACAGTATTAAATCCTTTGACACATTTCTAATGGGTCATGTTTCATCAGAAAGTGCTGGGGAACTCTTCTATTCAGTTTATATAGAGAACTTAATTGGAATTCATATCACCAGGGTATCACTTAGCTCTTACTAGGTTTCAGAGGGGTCCTAAAGGATACCCTTCTTTATATCTCATAACAGTCAACATATATAGGATTAGAACAATCTATTAAGCAAAATCTAAATCAACATCCTATCTAGATATAATAGTTACTGAAAATAAAATTAAATGAAAAAAATAAATAAAAATAAAACAAACAATGAATAAATCTCCAAAATTAGCATATAATTACACATTAAATCAATGATATCCCTCTTAAATCAAATTAACTCCATTCCCAATAAAAAAAACTAAATAAATAAACCTCAATCTAAAAATTGTTTCATTCTATCATTTCCTAAAGGTGTAAGTGTTTCTAATTTAAACCTCCAATATGCCTTTCGAAAAGACATATTCTTTATTCCACACTTAGGAAAGTTTTAAGAAGGTGCGGATAAGCATGTATCTGCACCTATCTTAATGCCACCCCTTTTTTTAAGAGCCTAGAGCATTTAAGAGTGCTCTAGGGCTTCCCTAACTCGTTGTATTCTCCTTCTGTGAGTTACACTGCCATAAGCCAGTCTCAACTAATATGTGCAGGTCAGCAGTCCATGTGACCACTGATTCGCTCATAAATGTCAAAACCCACTCTCGCTGTACAATTTAAAAGCTTCCTCCCGCCCACCTTGGCAGGCGGAGGGGAAGCACAGCCCCTTTATATGCAAAACTAAGTTCCATACAACAAAACTTACGTGCGTAAAATGCACGTAACATCTTGAGGGCACGTGCGCCCTCCATTCAAAACACCCTACTTACGCACTGTTGGGTCAGATCCAGACCTATGTTTCCATTACGTCTGCTAGCTTGGCTTATTTAAGCTAGCGTATTTACTATGCACTCCCCTTGCATGTACGTACTTTGGCCGTTTTACGCTTCCTGATCCCTACCTTAACTTTACACAGTGTAAGTACCGACGTACGTATAGGCAGCACGTACTTATGAGCCTAAGCACGCCCATACTGTACGATTTAAATGCCTCACCCCGCCTCTGTAGCGTAATTACGGGTGTCTTATGGCTGACACACCCCTTCATTCGTAGTTACGCTGTTAATACGTGACTGGCCCGTACGCTTTAAGTTACATGGCATAACATCTGCCACGCGCATGCGCAGTAAGTACTAATGGGTGATTTTAAGCGGCTAGCGTAATATCACTAGCATACGTAGCTCTGGATCTACCCCTTGGCAAGCGTGAGTGGGGTGCCAGACGCAAGTCCATTCCCATATTATTATCAAAATCTAGTTATTCCCTCAAGAATTTGTTTATTCTTATCAATAACAAGTTGTTCATATTGATCTATTTCTTTCTTTTAAAGATCAAAATTCTGTTTCTGAATTCTACTTAGGCTTCAATTTATCCAATAACTTTCACAAAATGGTGATTGCTTAGATCAATTTATGGGTTAATGAAAACAGATCCATGAAGGCACGGGTAATCTGCTTTAACAGAAACAAGGTAAAGAAAATACCCCGATAACTTAATTAAGCTCAGTTGTAAGGTTTTACAATAATTGATTATGTTTGATCAGGATCTGAATGAGACTTTTAGAGCACTGTAAAAGGTTGTGCAAGACCTTTGCTTTTTTTTTAATTATCCACACCTGGCTCGGATTAAAGGCATACAAGACTAGACCTTAAAGATGAAGATCCAGTTTGTAAGTATGAAAGGGCTTTTATTATTATATATTTCATTCATTATTTCTACAATTATTTATGTATTTATTGTATTAGGCAGACACCTAACTTTTGTGGAGGCACCACAGACCACAGTGGGGCCTAGGTGTAAGGGCTTGCTGGTGCTTGTGGTTTCCCATGTGCCTGCTTGCTCTGACAGCCATGGTCATGTTTTTGTTTAGAGTACTAGAAGTGCCAGCATGTCCAAGCTTTTAATGACAGCCTGGTCTTGCTGCGGCCTGTATTGCACAAATACAAGGGTTCTTTTTTTTACGTTTTATTAAGTTTATAATTTTTTTAAATTTTTCTATTGAAACGTATTGCAATGCTCACCTCTCTGAGGTACAGATTAAACGGTTGCAGTCTCCGGTCAGATGGCCCGCTTTGTGAAATAGAGAGAGCTGAAAGTTAATTTTTGGCGGTCTCTATTTCGAATAGGGGGCCATTTTACAAATTTTTTTTATGAATGGGTGAGTGTGCTGATCGGCATACTCACCCATTCATTTTCGCAGACCCGCCGGATGACAGCTACGGAGAGGTGAGTAACCTCTCCGGGGCATTTTAGTATTGGGGGGGGGTTTAGGGTTAGGTGCTTAGGAAGGGAGGGTTAGGACCAGGACCATAGAAGCAGAGGGTTAGAGTCAGGCTGCGGGGAGAGGTTAGGCTAGGGTTAGGCTATAGAGAAGGGAGAATTAGGGTCAGGCTAGGGACAAGGGAGGGTTAGGGTCAGGTTGCGGGGAAGGGAGAGTTAGGGTCAGGCTGCAGGGAAGGGAGGGTTAGGGTAATGGAAGGGGAGGGTTAGGGTTAGAATTAGTGGAAGGGTTGGGGTTAGTTTAGCCATTCACCTTTCAGAGCACCATGTTAGGTGCTCCGGGGATGGATTGCTATGCCTCTTTCTTTGAGGGGAATAGGGCCGTTCTTTGAGGGGACCCACGCCCCAAATTAAAATATACAAAGTGTTGACCACTACGATGTTGAGCAATTGAATAAGAAAAAGGTTTTGGGCACAATGTTAGCTACAGTATAAATGTTTTAATAGAAAGGTGTGATGCTATCATTGTTTCCAAACCAGTGGTTGAAGTGGAGATTTTAGAGTGGCTTCATGGACAATTAGAAGTGGAAGTACGGAAACAAAAAATAATAGAAGTAAATGGAGATTTACAGCTTTTCAAATAAATCAGTTGGAGAATTGGTGGTTTGGTATAACACTGTATATCTCCTCACTTCAAACTTTAGTCCAAACTATGGGCTCTATTTACAGAGTTCATTTTGGAGTGATATCGCTTCAAAATGTCCTTTCTCATATTTAAAAACCCTGCATCGCCAGTGGAAACTATCGTTTCCATGACGATGCAGGACTCCTTCTCCTGCCATCACGGGCCCGTTCATGTGAACGGGCTCCCCCTGTACCGCATATTTACACAGCGGTGAAGGGGTGGTGAAGCGGAGTTTCTAACTCCGCTCACCATGAAAATCTAACGCCAGCTCAGGCTGGCGTTAGGAGCTGTCCGCA
>WWET01001753.1:168626-184882 GCA_011038615.1 Limnodynastes dumerilii | reverse complement strand
AAAGTTTGTTTTTTTTTTTGTTTTTTTTGGTTGTTTTTTTGTGGAATTTGAAGTCAACATGATTTTGCCCAGGAGTAACTTTCCTCACTTATTTTCCAACTCTGAATCAGGTCCCATATTTCCTCAAAACATGGTTAGACAAATCCATGTGCTCAGGACAGTATATTAATGGGATCTGATAAACCTAGACACAGATGATATCTAAAAAGCACCATAAATTATTCTACGACTATTCCTTTAATGTGCTTTGTTTTCACTTTATCCATTTTCAAGTTATTTTGTTCATCTGGTAAAGAGAACTGTTTATTAACGCCTTCTTCCAAGGCTCATTCCTGACCCTTGAGAGCAGACTTATTAGTATAATTAACTTAGAAGAACTGAAGCAAAATAAAATTAGTCTCACTCCTTAAATATTAAGGGACATGTTCTAGTAGACAGAAGTTCTTCAGTCGGGAACAGTACCATACATTAGCATTTCTCAAAGGGCCACATCCACAAGTGACCAGGACACGAGGGTGCAGACAGTTAACAAATTGATGTGGGAGGGCTCATATTAACTATATAAATATACTTGATTTTAAAGTGTGAACTCTAATGTAGAAGGTAATAACAAAGGGCTATTACAGCAATTCTTCCCAATGCTTATATGAAAAGTAGGTAGAAGTATATGTAGTGTTAAGTCATTTCATATAAGACGCTGGAAGAGGTCATGTGCAACTTAATTTAGTACAAACCTATATGGAGTCTTCTAACTGGATATATGTTGGTAGCAAATTAAAGTGACTAATTCCTAAACTATAATGTTTGTTAGCTAATATCCTAAGAATTTAGTAGCTGAAAAAGCTTTTAGTTGGCACATAGGGAGCACGGCAAGTAAATGTTTGTGTTCATCATCTATAAGCTCCTTGAGTGGTAGTTTGTAGGTTGTCATGCTCAGAACACCAGAAAGCTTCACAAATTAAAAAAAATGTTTTCCCTCCCAAAGAAACATTATAAAAATAAAATACCCCCTTGTGCTGGTGCACTACATGTTGCAGAAAGTCCAGACTGCCATTAAACACTTGGGCATGCTGGTGCTTGTAGTACTCTAAGCACTGGCATGTCCAAGGTTGCTAGGGCATGCTGGTATGTGTAGGCCCCCACAAAATATATAAGGTCTGGCCTGACATAAATACATAATGACATTTAAAAAAAAAAAAATACTTACCCACTGGATCTTCGTCTATAAAGTCCAGTCTTGTAAGCTTTTAATCTGAAAGAGTTATTTAGGTCTATTTAGAAGCAGGGACTGGTGGGTGGGAGTTTCCCATGTTTTATTAAACATCACCGTAATGTTGAGCAATTGAAAATGAAATTAGTTTGGGCGTGATGTTGACGTTAACTCTTGCAATAGAATGGCAAACTATATGCAAATGAGCTAACATTGTGTTGAAAAGAATCGGGCCCCATAAAGTATGTAATCTGTTTTCTGAGGAAAGAGATCAGAACTAAGGAGGTTTTGGGTTGGGGGAGAGGTTAAATAAATCTCCAAAAATAAGTAGTTCTTTCACAGAATTAAAGGTAATTTGATGTTACTACTGACAGACTTTTCCTCCAACCCCTTGCCATTGTCCCAGCCAATATGCACATTTACTTATGCTTATTTTAGTTTTTTTGTCAAAACTCAAAATTTCTCTGGTAAATTCTGTACAGCTTATGCTGTTTTTGTTGGGCTTTTTTTTTGTCAGTTTGAAGGTTTGTGGTATATAAACTGGACAAATAATAATATTTATATTAAGTTAAACTTGTTGCCACCATTAGTTTTTATTTTATTATATTTAAATGGGAGAGTTTTACCTCTTAATTGGAATCTTTTATCATCATTTACTAATGCTTTTAAGAGATCCTGGAATTTGTCACACTTTCCCACGTTCCATTTTCTATAGGTCATAAGAGACAGAATGGTGGTCGTAATGATGCAGTTATTAATACTTGACCCTCTCCATCCTGCACACTTGCCACCAGGTGGACTTGTATGCATTTACAGTAGGCTGTGGTATCCAGATGTTCAATATTGCTTCCAGTTGCTTGGATCTGCTCACAGCAACCTGTTTCTCTACCTATTTTTGTATCTAGATATTAAATGTTAGAATACTAAAAGACATTACATGATATGGATGTGAACAAAAATGCTGAGAGATCTTTTTGTGTTGTTTGCTGGTCTCTGTTTTGTTCTGTTCCAGGCCTCTCCTGATGCAAGTCACTAACAATAAAGATCCCATCATTGATGATGTTTTGATGCTTTTTTTGTATCTTTACTGTGCATGGTAACAGCACTGCCTTAGGAGAGATCTCAGGAAAAGTTCAAGGGCTTTCTCCAAAAGGACGATAACAGTGCTAATGAAATACAAAAAGTGCATTTGGTGTTTTTGTATAGTTTATATATCGTAGTAAATAATACATGTAATAACTAAAAGGATGGATACCAAAAATCATTTTTATGGTTTGCTTCAGAAGTTCAAGGACTGACCATGAATAAGCAATTCAGAGACTGCAAACTCCACTCATGTTGATAAAAAAATAATTACTTGCAAATTCATTTGTAGACATTATTAATTTTATTACCAATAATAATTCAAATTTAGGCAACATAGTTATCCTTACATTTGTCAAATAACATCCATGTTGCGAATAGGATCGATGGCATGTTGTCTTTCATATGATGTTCTCTCTCCATAAACACCAGTCTGGAGGGAAAGCTGAAAGCGATTTTTGCCAAGGGAATCATCATAAAATGTTGTCGCTGGAGTATTACTTTGTAAACATCCCAAACTTAATTAGCAGAAATCCTTTCCTCTTCCCAAGACTGGAGATAATATGGATCACTTGACTGCCAAAGAGCAAATCAATTTCAGACAAAGCTCTATATGTAGTTAGAAAGGATGTCTAAACACCCTGTGGCCTGTTTACGAGAAAAAAATATCCATGCATTAAATAAACACTTATGGAATTATTTGACTCCCCCTGGCGTCTATTTTTTTTTTTCTCTTCCCTTGGATCACTTGTTAGAAGCATGGTAAAATTACGTATTTAAGAAGTGTATGGGAGTGCGCCGCTCCTAGCAGAGCTGCCTACTACTTACTCTGGGAAGTGTCACTGTACTTCCCCAGGAAAACAATAAAACTAGGAAAGAACAGATCACTCCGCCACACCTCTGCCGCTGCTCGCCGGACCGAGGGGACGGGTGAGCAAAGTCTTTCTGCGGGGTTAGGGTCAGGCTGTAGGGGGGGTTAGGGTAGGGTCAGGCTGCCAGGAAGGGTAGGGTCAGGCTGCCAGGAAAGAGAGTTAGGGTTAGGGTAGTGAGAGGGGAGGGTTAGGGTAAAAATTAGGGGACGTAGTGGGGTTTTTTTTTTTTACACTTTTTGGAGCACTGAAAGCTCGGTGCTCCGTGGAGCGATTGCAATGCCTCCTCGAGGCATATACAATCAAAATCCCAGCCAGTTCGCAACTGGCTGAGGAGGAATGGCCGATTTGAAAAATCAGCCATTCGGGCCGGAGCCCCACACCCCTAGCAACCTCTATTCAAATATAAGCATACATATTTGAATAAAGAATGCTAGCGCCCACTTTCATGCAACCCCCTTTTTTATGGTAAAATGATGTCTACAGGTTTAGTCTGAAGATGGTTTTCCCATTTATTGAATAAATGTGTTATAATATTTTGTAACCAAAAAACAGAAGAATAATATGGTGTTTTTGCACAAGTCAGAGACAGCATGACACAATGCCTTTTTGTGATTTATTCTGAAATGAAGTCTTGTTATATCAGGACTTAATGAAACTGGTGCCACTATTGGTATATTGTGTGCATCAATATGACTTTGAAAGTAAACACACTCTCCAGCACGCCATTCCAGAACTGGTTTTGTCTTATCTGGGTGATGAATTAGGGAAACACTGACTGTGTCCAACAGTTCTTTGACTCTGTGGAATTCTAAGAGCGCAGCAATGGATAAGAAATAAGGAAAAGGAAATCGGACGAGTTTCAGCTTGGTTGTCTTAACATTTCGTTTCTTCAGAGTCTGGTTTTATAAAATGTTACTTATTATTTGTTTAACGAATGCTTTGAAAAAATAGTATTAATCATTTCAACCAGGGTATTGTATAGGACAAAGAACCTGCTAGCCATGTTTAGAAAAAGTATAGACGAATTCATTTTTAGCCTTGGCACTCCTGGGGCCAGATTTACTAAGCTGCGGGTTTGGAAAAGTGGAGATGTTGCCTATAGCAACCAATCAGATTCTAGCTCTCACTTTCTTTTTACATACTAGAGAATGTCAGCTAGAATCTGATTGGTTGCTATGGGCAACATCTCCACCTTTCCAAACCCGCAGCTTAGTAAAACTGTCCTCTGGTATTGTGAAAGTGCCATCATGATTTACCAGCTATCGGCTCTGCCCATGCTGTAGCAGCATGCTTGGTACTTTCAAGTCACACCAGGTCACCTATATGTGTCTTGGGTTTTTTGTGTGTATTTTCCTTTTTTATTCTATTCTGCTTTGCTTCATATCTGTATAAATACTAATACATTATACCAGTGATTTGAGATGGCTAAATAAGCTGTGGGTTTGGCAATACAATGTGGTATTTTTGCATATCCGATGTTTAGCAGGGTACACACTGAAGTCTTTAGTAATGATGGGAAGTCTTTTCAAAACTGTAGTAACTATTCTAAGCCCTGACCTGCATAATGATGCCCCTCATACACGCTGCAGTCTGCTTTCCTGTAGACGCTGCAGTGATATAGATCAGCTTTCAATACATCGCTGACCACAAACGTTACTTTTGAAATCACGTGATACAACGCTGTTTGACACGATTCTACAGCATTGTTGCACAGTACACGCTGGTACGTTGTCTTAGAGAACTGATGGCTATCGTTTTATCGGCACGATAATCACCAGCAAAAAACCATTGCATACCCAGCTTAACTATCCATGTACATCTGTGGGATATGGACAGTGTACCACAGCCTGCATGCCAGTAAGGTGAATTCTGTGTATTGCATAGGCTAGACTGGATAATAGAAACATAAGCATACCATTAAATATAGATGGTGTAACTGGGTAGCCCATTTTGTTTCAACAATGAATATAACATTTACGGTACAGTAAAGTGAAATTACACACACAAATCTCATATTCAGTATGCAGTATTAAAGCAACATAGATATAAGTGAAAAGCTGTGCACAAACTACATAGTTTTTACAGGATTATTTTGGTGATCACATGATAAACAAGTGTTTTAGTGATGTGTAAATAGATTGTATGCTCCAACCATAATGCAAATTAGTTTCTAGGACATTGGGTTGTTTGAGTTGGTCTTTTTAAATTGTCTAATTTTACTGATCAATGATAAAAACAATGTCAGAAGAACAGATGGTAGCGCAAGATGAATATCGCAGAGCTTCCGGTAAATTGTGTGTACGCATATATCGGCATGCTGATAGTCATTAATGCAAGTGTTAAATATGTTGCAGGTCTGGCCAACCTGTGTCTCTCTAGGTGTTCTGAAACTACGAGCCCCAGCATATGGTGTCAGGTATTGGCTATGCCTTTGCGGTTAAGTCCTGCTGGGATTCATAGTTTCACAACACCTGGAGAGCCACAGGTTGTCCAGGCCTGATGTATTGCATATTGTGAAATGTTATGTAGTGTGTGCCCAGCTTAACTATTTGACACTCATTGTCTCAGTAATTGTTTCTAGCAAGCAGTGTCATATGTCTGGTTCTTACTTGTTGATGATGTGTACACTTTTTCTGTTTTATTGTAAATGTGTGTGAGACCTTTTGAAGGCCAATATTAGTGCACTCTAGAGTTTCCTGGCACCAAACAAATAAGCAATGAAAATAATATAAATATAAATAAATATAAATATAAAATAATATAAAGTAATACATTTTATTTTTAATTTAATAAATGTGTCTTATGATTATTTTGACACAATTAGGGAGGAGAGCGCTTTTGGAAAAGTAGCGGAGTAGAGTCCGTCATAGCAGAGCAGGAAA
Organism: Limnodynastes dumerilii; assembly: GCA_011038615.1. Lineage (NCBI taxonomy): Eukaryota > Metazoa > Chordata > Amphibia > Anura > Limnodynastidae > Limnodynastes > Limnodynastes dumerilii. The sequence continues at coordinate 178,835 of WWET01001753.1, read as the reverse complement.
CCTAAGTATCTTCATAGTGAATTTTGTAACTGGTCACTAGAAACCTGCAAGCAAACCATTCTATGTAATGAGTAGGATTAGGGTAGAGTTGCCTCCATGTCTGGTGCTGTGGGTAGCAACAAGAATGTGTTGTGCTGAATTACTATTTTGGTGCATAATACGAAGGACCGCTGTAATGACCTTAAAGTCTGTCTGCCTGTTCTCCCTTTTTCTACATATGAAACCAAAGGCAACAGATCTAAATTAACAGCATGTATTAATAAATTCCAGATAGTTTAAGTGGTTTTCGGGGATTGTAACTATTACAACAGATCATCCATGACATGAATTCATAAATGAACTGTTTTATACATACACATATCTATCAAACCTGTTTCTCAAATTGCCAGTTAAACTCCATCTTGACTCATAAATATCTAGGCCATCTTTAAAACAAAATAAACAAAAGACAAATAAGCCTTTTTATCTTGTGTAGTTGCGGAGGTAGGCGTGTACAGATATGTATATAGGGAGCAGTGACTTCTCAATGCCAGAAAGATGTAACTTGTAAATCAGTGTGAGGTGGGAGAGTCCTTCCTGTTTTTAGACTTGGCGCAAAACAAATTTTCCAAAATGCCTGTTGGGATAAAGAGGGAGGAAACTGTCAACATCCTGAACAGTTATTTAATAATTCCTTATTATAATCTCTTTATATCTGGAATAGGTTAGGAAGTTACTATGAAGGCACATTCACTCCCATGTGAAACATATACTGTATTTTAGCTGTAGAGAGCAAAGCTATGACCTTGATGGACACACTTTAGCTATATATCTTCTGTTCTACTTCATTGTATAGATATTAATTTTTAACTTGTTGGTTTACAACTAGGCATAACTGTTTTAAGGCAACCATGCCATAACTTTTGGGGTTCTAATATGGTCAGTCTAATGATGGCAAAAACCCGGTTTCTGCTTTTTGTGTTTGAATAAGCCTTTGAGCTTATGTGCAGGCAAATACAAACTAATGAATCGTACATTCATTGCCACCTGTTAGTGTTGTTGGGAGATAGCCAAACACAAGCAGAAAGCACACTTTTTGTTGTTTGCCATGTCTACTGATTATTTTGTTAAGTATAATAAATTCATTAACTGCCTTGTAGTTACTTTTCGAGTTACATGCTTTCAGTATTAGCCTATTATCTCACCAGTAGCTTCTATATTTTAGTGTTTCACAAGCCTCATGCCATGTATTTTGTGATCCAATGAGTAATGTGATGTTTTAAGGTCAGATTTAATGATGGCATGTTTTCAATCCTTGAAATGTTTCTGTAAAGTGACTTATGTGTTGTTTTTTGAGGTACGAGGAAGCAAAACCAGCTTCTTGAAAGGTTTTTGTGTTAAGTAGTAAACACCTAAAAATATTTACAACCCAGCATGGTTTGTTTGCTCTATAGAGTAACCTGAAACTGGTTTTACAGGGAGGCCCTCATTCACATACTTTCTATATTAATCAACTGGAGAAACTTGAGAGGTGACATTGTTCATTTTTGCACATTAGTTCAAATTATAGCTGTAAGATGGGCTGGAGGAAAAATGTCTTCATCTATGTGTTTTCAGTAATTGGCTTATAGTCTTTTCTATAACAACAATGATATACAACAATTGTAGAAGAGTGTTCAAACAATGTACATTAAATATTTTGAGATCAGAGTTTAATATAAAAGAGCAAACAAAACACATGATAATTCATAGGTCACAACAATGCCCCGGATTCAATATTAAACTTCTTTAATTGGTTAGTAATGTTTTATAGCAGTGCTCTGCAGCCGATGTGCTGCGGCGCAATGCCTCCAACTCCCCCTCTCCCTACTTCCTCCATTCACTTCCTTCACACTTACCTGCTGTGCTCCGTCTTCCTCTTGAGCAGACCCACATCCTGCCCCCACTCCGGCTACTGGGGAGGCTGCAGACACATGATGGGGGCTACTGGGGAGGCTGCAGACACATGATGGGTGCTACTGGGGAGGCTGCAGACACATGATGGAGGCTACTGGGGAGGCTAGTGACGCATATTGGCAGCTTCTAGGGAGGCTGGAGACACATGAATAGGGGCTTCTGGATAGGCTGCAGACACATGATTGGGAAGGCTGCAGACACATGATGGGCATCATATTAGTTGCAGTTAAAAGAAATGTTTTAGTTGTATGATTATTACTTTCTTTATACTAAGTTTACTATTTATTTAATTGGGGTTCATTGTTAAATTCAGTGCCATATCATACTTTATACCTTCCTATCTGTGCACTTTCTGTGCATACTTGCCTTTTTTTATGGTTTTTTTTTGTCTACCTGGGCTATTCTTCTTTAATCAACAAAATAATTAATATGGTCCGGATTCACAATTAATAACATCTGTGACTTACGCATGCTGCGCCTTCCAGATGTTACGCTAGGGTTACTATAGTAACCCTAACGTAGAAACAATCGGACGCTAAAGCGGGCGGGGGAAGCATTTAAATTGTACAGTGTGGGAGGTGTAAGCTGCCATAAAGCCCGCACGACAGAGGGGAGTGACAGGGGGCGTGCACCCCTCTGTCGCATAATTAAAGACTCTGGATCAGGCCCTATATCTTTAGGAGTATTAACCTACTTTTCTTGCTTTATTGTTAACTGACTTCTCTACCTCACTGTCTTGGTTACATGCCGTAAAGGCCAAAAACCTGAGAGAGCCTAGGGATAGAAAACTGCCTTTATTTTCAGAAAATGCATACCAATAGGAAGAAATGTCTTCATACAGCCAGGCAGAAGTAACATCGATTTGCCATTTTTGTTGTTTTTACTCTAGTTACTGTGTACTGCATGTTTTTGGCTCAACATAATTGTAATGATCAAAGCAAATTGTTGCTAATTGGCCTTAGGTACATGTCTTTGTTACATGAAGATTCATTCCAAATGTATTTAGTTACTGAGGACTAGATAGAGAAATAGCCACTTTTCATCATGGTTTAACAGTATCATGACTTTTTGTAGTTGATCATGTTGTTCCCCTTTTACATTATATAAGAGCAGAAAGCTAAATCCTATGATCTGTAGTAGCAGCCAGTCCAGCAGCCTGGAATTCCCCTGTCATAGTTGGAGCCAACAGAAGTGTTTAGCAGAATGATGCTAAATCTGTGCTCCTGCTCCCTGAGACAGACAGCTTTCATCAAAAGTGCAGAAGCTCTTTGTCCACCTCCCCAATCCCTGCCCTTTTGGGCTATGGATTGTAATAAGCAGTTCTCTATTTGTTATAAAGCCATGGCTACAAACAACTGCTGAATGACTGACCTGGAATGACCAAGGGTTCTGATAGCTGCACGACTCTTCTTGAACACATTATTACAATCCTTTCCATGTTATTTCCCTTCTGACATTTTTTTTTTTTACTCAGATTGATACATAGATTTTATTAATAAATGAATGATCCCATAGGGCTAGTAGTTTGTTGTTATATTTAACAATTTCCATCATAAACTTGTTATGGATGTGGGGTCCTCTTTTAGTGCCAGATTTACTAATCTGCGGGTTGGGAAAAGTGGAGATCAGATTCTAAATCTCATTTTATTACATAATAGTGAATGTCCGCTAGAATCTGATTAGTTGCTATGGGCAACATCACCTTTTTCCAAACCGCCAGCTTAGTTAATCTGGCCCTTGGTGGTTTAAATGTTCCTAAAAGTGGGAAACACTACATCTAATTTCACAATATGCGATGTATGATTACAAACTTTTCAGGTCCTGATAAGCCTTACCATTGTTGTATACACACTTGGATATGGAATTTTCATTTCCCATAACCTACTTTGAAACGCTGAGGCAAGATTGTGAGTGTGTCCACAATAATGAAATATTGTTTTGAACTCTTGCTTATCATGTGATCTGCATGATAATCTGATGAAAATGATGCAGTGTCCAGCTTTAGTGAATGGTAATTCACATATTCACAATTCACATATTCTGCTAATATTTTCTGGAAAAGCTAGTAGAACATATTTTTTTCATGGTCCACAGTATGTTTTGCCAATGTTGAACTGCGTGCTTGGGATTGCTACTGTCCTTCTGGCATGCAATCAAGCCCATGTAGTGAAGAATGTGGACCCTGATGGATGGAAAAGGACAGGATGTAGGTAAATGATGAAGACCACCCTGATGGAGGGCTGAGCTAACCAGAAGGCTATGCCAGAATGTTGAGCGATGTTTGGGAAAGGCCAGCCAGTAATTGACTTTGGGATCTGTGCCATCCAGCTTTCCCTCCGTTAGGGATGTTTGTTAACATTTCTTCCTTGGGAACAAATGTGCGTATGCTTATTTTATGGTGCATTTTTATGCACCCTTTTTCACAGTGTAATTAGTCATGGAGCTTAGTATCACAATATGCAGTCATATTATGCTTAGAGGTACACTGCTATGAAAATGCTTGCTCCTTAGTACGTTGCTGTATTCAACATTACTAAGTGACGTTGAGTAATAATCAGGAATTGGTAATACAGATCTTGGTTTGCAGTTAATTTGAGTTACTATGCTAAACCAGGAAACAAACTACTGTGCTTCATTTACCGTTTGTTGTCTTTAGGACATCTATAATAGAATAAAAAAATAGGCATTTTCTTTCATAATGTTCAGTTTTATAGATAACATTGCAGTATTGTTTTCAACAAACTTTAATAGTCTTCAGGATGTCGGTAAAGCTGACCATACACTAGATTGATTATTAGTCCAACCATCCAATAATCTATTTAATTACTAGAACAAAAATTGTTCAAGTATAGAGCCAGTATTTTTTACCCTAATGGCGATAAAACGGCCAAGAAATGCTTGGGTCTGATCATTTTTAAACATGCTATAAAATAAAGTTATCAGACCTGAGCTGCCGATATCGCTTGTGTGGCCATGATCTGATTATTGAACCTGTGTTTCCACCTCGTTGTTGGAGTTTCCCTATCTGTCTGATTACATTATTATTGGAAAGTACAGCAGTAATAAAATAATGAAAGCTCTGCATTCTGCCATACTTGTTGATAGTTATGGAGTCAGACAGTCAGGGTAACTGGCCAGGAGGTGGATGTTCCACAAAATACTGACTGAAGTTTCAACAGCCAGGCAATCGGCTAGCTGCACAGGTCTCCTGCCGAGATTGACAGGAGGTCCATTCAGTCAATCGGTGCAGAGTTTGATAGGAGGCCCTTTCAGCCTCCTGTCAATTTTGGCAGCCTCTCACTCTTCAACCAGGATTAACAGTACCAGTAGGAGAGGTAAGTGGTGTCAGTATTGAGTTCTTTCCGTATTGGGAAATTGTACAGTTTATTGGGTGCGATAATCTGCCTAGTGTATGGCTAGCTTTAGTTATAACCATTTAAATACAGTATTTATGTTACTCTTCTCTCTACCTGAAACATTGGAAACTACATTCAGTACATTGTACTGTACATTGTACATTGGCTGTTACATTTTAGCAAGAGTCACTTGGCACCTGTGCATAGTCTTACTTCCTGTCTGATATTTATACACAGAGTTCTTATCATAACAGTCACTACAATAAGGTTCTCCACATTGACTGACTCATGTGCTATTCATGTCATTCATAATAGGATAGAGAATTGTTCAAAAGTAAACACCATAGTTCAGGACTGCTTATAACAAGATGAGATAAAGTCCCAAACCTCAAACATTGCACTTGCTTTTTGGTTTCATTGTTTTGTAGCATTTTGGATATTATTAATATACTAGAATATGCAATGTAATAAAGATTCTAAAGCTTTTAAATTTTGAGTTGACCTATCGTATGCTAGTCTGAGTACGTGTGGGAGTCTGTCCGTCCAAGAGACGGATGCCCCCTATCACTCTCTCTCTCATGCGGTCTTTATGGCAGCTTATGCTGCCATAAATCTGCCATAAATCAGTATTGTGGATCAGCAGTCCATACGATCGCTAATCCGCACCAGTGTGGGAGCAACGCATGTGCCCTCCAGTCAAGTCAAATCATTTGCGCACCTTGGCCCCGATCCTGAACTACGCTGCGTTAATACGCCAGGCAGCAGCGTAAGATTGTCTAAAAAGACTATCTGCACATGCGCCGGGCAGATGTTGCCTGGCGTAGCTATGGCAACCCCTGATCGTGGATCGGGCGTCCGTAGCAGCAGCGTAGTAACGCTGCAGGTAGGCAGTGGGAGGGAGGGTAATGAGGCTGGGAGGTCAGCGTTATCGTACTAATGCCGCTGTCTTAGCGTATTTACACTCTTTTACGCCGGCTGAAGTTAGGGTAGCCTTCAGCCGGCGTAAGGGAGTGTAAATACGATGGGACAGGGGAAGTGTCGGGGAGTCGCACAATGTAACGCTGAGTGTTAGTAAGCTCAGTGCTACATCGTAGGTCTGGATCAGGCCCCTTGTGTGCGTAAGTGACCTGATGGTTTTAATTCTGGATCCAGCCCATAGTATTATGTACACATACACACACACACACACACACACACGTTGTTTCACTGTAGCTTTAAAGTTTTCATTGAAACATAAAATAGCTACATATGGGGTGACACTCCCTGCTGTAAAATAAAAGGATATGATCTCTGGTACTTATCGAGCTGGTTGTTAAGCTAAAATAATAGGTAGAGCATCTGGGGAGCACATTGCAATTGTGACACTGATTCTGGTCTTCAGAAGTTCATTCATAGTTTGCTTTCTGTTGATCGTCTCCAGACATTAAGGGCCGTATTCACGCTTAAGAATGAAGTGTGTGGTGCCTTAGGGCTACCTTATCTTATCATGCGTAGTTTCCTCCTTAAGAAGGGAGCTATGCACGAATGCCTCTCTCCGCCTAATCTAAATCCTTCCCCCTCCTATCGAAAAACTCCCAAGTCCTCTTTCTTACTACACTACTCTGTGTGGTCTTTTAAGGACGCACAAAGGCAAGCTACGTACCTAACTGGTACGTGGATTGCGTGAATGACCTACCACGCATGCATAGTAGGTCATTTCGGGAGATTACGTGCTTAAGAAGCCGGAGCTGCTTAAGCGTGAATCAGGTCCTTATACGTTTCTGGAGGCATGGATGACCAGGGTTTCTTGTTATAAGCGCATTTTCCTTTTATTGTACAGCATTTGACATTCAGGGGGGTTTGGCTAGTTTACCATTTAACAGTGTGTGCTCATTATTGCATATTTTCCTGTTAAATGAGAGATGTAACCATCCATAAAAAAAAGATTGTACTTATTCTGACACACATGAAGCACATAGAAGGGCTGCATATATGCATACATGGTTCTGCTAAATATAAACAAAGAAGGAATGAGGGCAAAGCTCAGAAGAGAGGGTGCTTTCTTTCACCTTTTCTTCCAGAGAAAATGAAAAGTACATTTTTGTTCAGTATTAAACTCCAAAATAATTAGAATCGTGAAGGCGTGTGAGACGTGGGAAACGTGTAATAAAATGGAATACTACATGCTGTTTCCTGAAAGAGGTACACGATGCATATAGCAGTAATATAGAAATGAAAACTCTGCATCTCTTGCAGAATTCAGAGCTTTTATTGCAATATTTCTGCTGTACATACCAATAATAATACAATCAGACAGATGGGGAAATTCCAGCCAGGAGATGGAGGTACACGTTCAATAATTGCATAATGGCCACACACTAGGGCACTAGGGCAGCCTTGGCCAATCAGTGGCTCTTCAGATGTTGTAAGACATGAGTTCCAGCATGCTTTGACTGCATGGACATAGCTCATACCAGACACATTTTTAATTCAAATATGTAAGTAGAATGTTTCCATCAGGCATAGTGACATTTGTGACAGTTACTTTTCTTTTATTTTTTTTATTTTAGGGTTCTTTATGGCCTGTCATACACACAGAGGGCCCGATTCAATTACGTTTGCGCAGGCCCAGAATCAGACAGGAGCGTGCAAACACTATATCCCCCTGTAGACCCTGTCAACTCTCTACTTTCACCTTCAGCAGCTTCTCCGTAAAGCCTGACCTACTAGTGTAGCCCCAACCCTCTGGTCAGGTCACAGGAGCATGTGATGGGCTCCTCCAATCAGGAGCTTGCTTTACAAATTGGGTATATTAAATTCATATGCATATTAAGTTAGGACCGATGAAACAATTTATTAAAAACAATTGATAAAAACTCTGCTGCTTCTATTCATTTGAAATCTATATTTCCAAAAGTAAACGATGCAATACTGAAAGAAGGAATTTTTATAGGGCCACAAATAGGATTAGTAATGGATGATGAGAAATTTCAGGAGCTGTTAAATCCACTGGAAAAAGCAGCCTGGTTGTCATTCAAAAATATCTGTTCTTTTTTTTCTTGGAAATCATAAAGCAGAAAACTGTCGTGGGAAGCTATTGGATGCAACATGCCTTTAGACTTCCTTCTAGTAAACCTTGTCATTGGTGAGAAAGTGTTTACATTGGCAGAATTTTATGGTGGAAAAGATGCACCGGAGTTTTACTATGCTGTTTCACTATAGCTGGACCATGAAGATAATCCGAAAGGCAAAATATGATCAAAAATCATCATCTACACTTTTTAGGTCAGCCAGAATGAGGTGTATATTTATCATGTAGACATTCATAAGTATTGATTTTATAAAACGTCAAACGTATATCACCAAAAATTTTGCCCGATGTAAAAAATCTGAATACATGATCAAATTTAGATTTAAAAAGTACATTTAGATTGAGTTAATTTAGTTCTTGTTAGAGAAAAAATTTTTCTTTGTAGACAAGTGTAATTTTTAAAAATGCTTAAAAGATCAAATTATTGGACCCATTATTGCTCCGATGGGTAAGTGCTAAACACTACACCCGCCAACTCTTCCCCTATTTCTAACCCTCTCCCTCCCTTCCATTCCCCTAACCCTCCCTTCTCCCCGCAGCCTGACCCTAACCCTCCCTTCTTTATAGCCTAACCCTAACCCCTCTAACACTGAAAGTGTCTGGTCCTGTGAAAATGAATGGATGAGTATGCCGATCTGCACACTCACCCATTCATAAAAAAATGTATTCTAAAAGGACTGCCTATTGGAAATAGAGAGCCGAAAAGGTACTTTCAGCTGTCTCTATTTCTAAAAGTAGCTCATCGGAGCGGGGACTGCGACCGCTTAAGTATATTGAATTTTTTTAGTACTTTTGTAATTCCCCACCTCTTACTAGTGTGGTAGCGCCACCCATATATAATACAAGATCTGAGCAAGAAGCTGTAGGACTGAATGTCGTCCTCTGAAACTTTGTATAAAGTCACCTTCCTGCTTGTTATAGCTTGTAACACTGACTTCATATGTGTGTGTATATGATACAGATGGATATCTCTTTTTCTGATTACGTTTAGTTTCACTAAATACTGAGATTAAGGGTATTGTGCTGCCCTTTTGAACATTAGAGGGAAATGGCTGTTTTCTCTGAAGTGTGTCACGCTGACTGTTGCTGATCTAAACAAAGCTTAAAGCTCCAGTTTTTTGTTTCACTCATGGCTTAAGGATTCTTCTCTGATCATTCCTGACCATAAAAAGTTGTAAATATTCTCCTTTCCTTCCTTCTAAAATATTCCTACTTCTGAAGTGAGATTTTTTTTTTAAATGTTATGGTTATCACGTGTGGAAATGTCAAATGCATATAATATGGAAGCTGCAACCACATGGGAAAAAAGTTAGCTATTGCAGCTTTTAAGTGGGTTGTTATTTAACATTGATATTGTTAAATTGTGAAATTTCATGATCACACACCCCATGCTCAGAAATCCAGTGAGGTCAAGATAAATGCGCTCAAATTCATACAATCAAAGAATGGAGCACATAAGACGTGTGAAGTATTGCATTTTGTGAAATGCTACAAGTCAGGGGAAAGTAGCAAATAAATCAATAAGACTAGAGGTGGCTGTGGCAGGGGGCAGAAGCATTTTCAGCTTATACTAATAATGACACTGTGTCTGTCATCTGCAGTGTAAGAAAAATGTTTATAAGATGTATGGTGGACAAAAACATTTTCTCTATTACTCCAATGTCTCACTGGGCAAAGCTAATTAACAGTTGATCAGCGGATATTTTAATCCATTTACAAATGACCGCATTATATGATCTGGATAGATGTTTACGTATATATATTTTTTTCTTTCATGGAGGGTTTTAGTTTTATTTTGAAGAATGAAGGTTGATGTCATAGACTTTGTTCAGTGTGTGTGTGTGTGTG
>WWET01001753.1:146236-159246 GCA_011038615.1 Limnodynastes dumerilii | reverse complement strand
TCTCTCTCTATATTTTTTTTTATTTTTTAAATTAGGAGGTTCACATGTTTAAGTTACCATCATCACCCCCTTTTAAACCAGTTAAAATAACAGATTTCTCAGTCATCTGCAGCATGATGTAACTTGTTGTGGGTGGCCTTTTTGCTAATGCTAGTATTTTTCACATCATTGTAGATGGTGGCTTGGAGTGCTAGCATGCCCTGGCAACCACTAAAGATGGTAGGGTATGTTGGCACATGCAGCGCGCCATGGACATAATGTTTGTATTCTGTTTTTTCACTTACTCTACACAGGCTTGCGGGAGGAGCACCATTACATCACTGCGAGTTTGGATTTACAGATGTTTCATTGCTCATGTCATATGGGACGGGCTTGACAAATTTTCCCTGCACCAGTCATTTCTGTTGCGTATATTGAGAACATTCTTTGTTAAAGCTCCGCACCTAATTTGTGTTGCATTACAATGAATTTTCTGAAATAGACATATGCTTCCTGTATAAATTTGATCAAAGCCATCCTCGTATCACATGTAACGTTCCAGCTCAGGCACATGAGGACACATCTGTTGCTAAAGGGGATATGCATTGACTTAAGTCAGGGTCTTATGCGGTCATAAGCAATAGTATTGGTTAACATTTGGTGGTTGCGTTCTATGCTTCAGTATTACAAAGTACAATATATACAGAGAATCGTACTACTGACTGATTCTCCATCGTAAAAGTAAACTCCTCTGCAGTGTAACAAAAACACTCCCTGTGGTGAACTGTCTGAAGTCTCGATTGAGTGGGTTGCATTCCAATTGGGTCGCTGGATATGCGCACATACGCTAATTCCAAAAATTGTGATTTCTTTTCTTTCCCCAGTCTGAATCCACAGAAATAAGGTACTTTATTGTATGTATCGTGTATGAAGCCATAGGATTAGGGGTGAATTACTCCTGACGTAAGCATAGATATTGGATGTTTTTTTTGTGTAGTTTGTACCATAGAATGCTGATTTTGCATAGGCTCACACAGTGCCTTATTGTGCCCCATCTAATATGTGCCTGTGTCAAGACATTTTTAGAAGCCTGTAGAGCTAAATTTACCATCCACAACAACTGTTGCCATGCAAACCCCCTGCAACTGTTCTAGAGACAGATGACTGTATAAGTATAGAGAATATCCTGACCGCAACACACACACGGTCAGGAAATGTGACTTTATAAACTTGCATAACTTGTTTTATTATCTGTGTGTTTAACAAGCCATCTTAAATATGTTGAGCACTTTGATGTGCGAGTGGAAATGCATTGATTTTCTACTCTAGGGAAAATGGTGCTGGATTTAAATTATACTAAGCATTAATGGATATAAACAATGTAGTGGGCTGTAAAAGGAAGATAAATGATTAGCAAAGTGATCCTTTAGTGTTTAACTATGCATTCATTCTAGTTCATTCTTTTATGAAATTTTTTTGGATGTACTGTACACAGTAATTTCAGATCTAATTATCAGCACAGTATTTGGATGGCATATTAAAATAAAATATTGTCATCCTTTGTAACAAGTATTATAGTGGATGAAGGGGTTAAAGCTTTCCACCACAAAGGCCCCAGGAAGGAAGGAAAGGCTTGTGGAGCTGCACGTAACTTCCAGTGGGATGAATTTACATTACCTGTCGTCCTCTACATCTCAGCCAAACATTGGCCCCTGTGCTTAGAAACAAAGTCATATATACAATAAAGGAAATAGTTGCTGCATATTTCCACTAACAAAAGAACAGCTTTGGTCTTTGAGGTAAATGGAGAGGGAAGTAAACCCCAGCTTCCCACCAAATAATGCTCTAGGGGGACGTTTAATTTCCATATTTTAAGGTTGGAGACAAACATAAAAAAAGCATTGTTAAACATAGTGTTGTCATTGCATACTGCATGCACTACTGAAATGATATTCTGATTGCAAATTACCATTTATTAGACTTTTATGAAGTCCGATATTTTGACTTGTTATTGATGGATAAAATCTGGCAGATGTAAAATGAGTTGTTTTGCCGAATCTTGGGGCTTAATCCAATTCTGCTTCACATTGTGATAATTCCATTTTTAATTAGTATTATGGAGCCCTAGTTTTAGCCTACACGGCAATATACATTTTATACTATTCTGAGCTTTTTTTTTTTTCTTTTTCTACCTTATTGATTGAATGATAATCAGCATAATAGGACAGCGCTTTAGCACAATAGGTAGCAGTTTCACAGTGCTAAGTGTTTGAGTTTAGTTCACAACCTTTGACTTTGAGCTATACATAGTTTGCATATTCTTCCCTGCATGTATGATTCCTCATGGGGTGCCTCCTACCACACCCCAGGCTGATAGATTTATTGTTTGCTGTCTCTTATGTGGGTGTTTGTTTTTGCTAGGAACTTTAAATTCCAGTGAGGCAGGTACTGATTTAATGAGAAATATTCTTGTACACACCAATAATAGTGTTAATAATAAATAGTTAAATATATATAATATATAATAGTCCACAGTGATATCTTACTATTCTGTCCTGGAATTGATTCTCATACTAAACATTTACATATATATTTATCTCCTGCAGACACAAGCCATCACAGTCGTCCAGCGGCCAACAGACCATGCTACACATTTCTTCACTGCGGCCAAGAAAGACGGCTTGTCCTCTCTCGCACAGAGTCTCCACGCTTTCACTGCCAAACAAAAGGAAAGAATATCCGTCTGGACACTCATGGAAGAAAAGCTGTGCGCCGCAACAGCTTTTGTAATGGAATCACTTTTACAAGTCGACCCATCCATCTATATGAAAAAGTCCGTCTGAAGTTGGTTTCTGTCCACCATGGCTGGAGTGGGGCACTCCGTTTTGGATTCACAATTCATGACCCAGCTCAGATGAAGTCAGAAGATATTCCCAAATATGCATGTCCTGATCTGGTTACCCGACCTGGGTATTGGGCAAAAGCTTTACCCGAGAGATTTGCACAGCGGGACAATATTTTGGCATTTTGGGTTGATCGTCATGGAAGAGTCTTCTACAGTGTGAATGATGAGGAACCCATTCTATTTCATTGTGGCGTTAAAGTCTCCAGTCCTTTGTGGGCTTTGATTGATGTCTATGGTATTACACAAGAAGTGCAAATACTAGGTAATTTTTTCCAATTCTCCATGTTTGTTTTGTTATGTTATACATGTCTTATGTGCAATGTCTAATATGCAGCCAAAGCTACACTGAACAGTGGGTTTATCCAGAATACACAAAAAAAGAAATAGTCTTCGTTGCCATTTTCTTGCAATAAACTTTTTTTTGTCATTCTCACATCAGCAAATTTATTGATTTGACTTGTTCACGTCAGTGGCTAGTGCTGCAAAGTATAATGAATCTACCTGGCTTTTATCTTGTAAAGTATTTCCTCTTATTTTGTTCTCATCGCTGTCCCCCTGTTATGTCAAGTCTCTTACTTGTGGCCATCAATGATGCTGCTTACTATATATATATTGTATCTCCCACAAGAGGCTCTCTAGGGCCTCTTACACTGAATTCCTCTGTTATCAAAGAGGGTTTTTAGAAAGTCCTGTACTTGACCCTCCATGAGAAACTCAAGCTGCCCATCTTATCACCAAATACAGGAGTGTTCTAATTCACTTTTAAGATCTTGGAAACTTACAACCATTAAACTAACATATCAACAAATTACCTCATTTAGACAAGAGGCCGAGCTTTTGTGACGTGAACCCAGGAGCCTGTAACTGGCATTTAGTATTGGATCAGAAGAGATTATTTTATTGACTTTTATAGGCTTTTTTTTTTTCTTGGACTGTAAACATTGACAGGCAATGGATACCTATAAACAATATTGCCTTTTGCTGAGCCATATTATTCTAGATGAATGAGGAGGTGATGTCGCCAGTTGCTACTTCAGCTACTCACGTTTATGTCTCTGTTCCTAACCTCTGTAGATTTTGAAGCCATTAAATTTACTACTGTAATTCAGTAATACAGTCACATGCCATAGATCAGCTGTAAATGCTGCATGATTTAATTGAGGAACCAAGCCCATTTAATGTCACATTTTGACATTTTTATCATGTTCAGTTGGTGCAAACCCAATTAGAAAACCATTTTCCCTGTTACCTTTATATATCTGCTTCCTTTGTGAATGTACCATAAAAAAATGAATTCTATTTGAGCTGATGACCTTTCAGTAGTGCTTTGAGCTGCTACAATAATGGGATATGGCTTTTGTTCTCCATTAGACGAACGTTTTGAACAAACCAAAATGTCACAAGCCTGCTGTTTTTTCACAATACTTCTCTTGGTTTGCGCTTTGCTATGGTTAAAGTGTTGGAAAGCAGTTCTATTTGAGAAGGATGTACAGTCTTAAATTTCACAGGCATCCACACCAGGGACTTAAAATAGCCACCGTAAAACTGCTGATGCTATATGTGTCGTCTGACTTCAGTATCACAATGACTTAAGCGATCAGATGAAAATCCCTAATCACACACCTACAACTGGTGTTTGCTTTATCACATCCAGACAATTGGGACCATTTAATGGCGTCTTCTGCCGTCATTAAGATTAGAGTCTGAGAAATTCCTATGCTTGTATCGTCATGTATTCTTGCACAGGCATTAGCTCATTTAAATTTCCTCTTATGGTAACATCTCTCGGGCTTGTCTGTAGATTAAGACATCTGTGACCATACAGTAGGCTGTGACAACTGCACTCTGACCCATGCCAGATTAAGGACTCTAAAGCTGACAGAAGTTAGAAGCAAGTTAATAGGCAGATCTGACATGCACTTTACATTTAAAGGGTTGGTTTTTACAACCAGCAAGGGACTGATCCACATTTCAGAGCAACTGCAGTACAGAAGCAAGTCTACGAGATTTTATTCCCTATCTAAACTCTAATTTGCAGTTTAATGTGAAGCTTTTCAGTATTTGGAAAAGCACAAGTTAAATGTGTTTCCTTGCGTGGATTGCTCTACTTCAAGTGTCTAATTTAGCTGACAATGATTATCATATTTATTAGTTTATCTTGTCATAAAATTATAGTAAAATAGTGCCTCCCAGTGGACATTTATTTAAAAAAAAAGTACCAAACTATAACGTTTGAATGGTTTCAAATGTAAATACATATACATTAGCAATCAAACTTTAACCAATCTTGAAAAAGTGCTTTATGTTTTTGCTTGGGATACAAACAAGTTCAGCCTGCTCTATTTATCTTAAATTCTGACTTTATTTTATTGTGGGAAAAAATGTAACTCTTCTATATCATTTTCAATTATTTCACTACTTCTATATTGTTTGATAACCACTTGATATAGTATTTTTTTTTTGGGGGGGGGGGTGGTTTAAACTATATTGAAAGTAAAATTTAATTAAATACTTGTGCACATTTATGCACAAATTTATTTTTATTTTTTTGTTTGTGAATCTGTGTGATATATTGTATTTTTTCCCCACAACGTTTAAAAATAGTGCTTTATTTTGTGATTTTCGACATCTGAACACCACAGAGCTTTGGAGGAGAAAAAAAACGAAACCTTGTATAAGAAAAAAAATATTTGAAAAAGATTTTGATAAAGAACAGAGCTTTGTGTATCAAGGTCCTCTTCCTTTCAGCTATCTATCTTCATATGTAAACACTTTAAGGCACGGTCTCTTTACAGATGTTTTGTTTTTAGCATACACAACGTTTCAGGAAAAGCAACATTTTGATTTCAAATAGACTTTAGGTTTGCTTTTTGTTTTTTTTTAAGACACTTACGCTTGGTCATTAAATTTATCGTAACGTTGATATTTTAGCATCATTTTTCTTTCCTACTTCAGTTCTCTGCCTATAAAGGGACATTGGACTTCTGTAAAGACTGAGAGCAAACACCTTGCCTTAAATGGCTCTAAATAAAGAAAAAAGGGTGGTAAAAGGGTGTTGAACACATTTTACTTTGTCTCCTTACATAGACATAACTGTATTAAATAGTAATGGGCTGGCTTGTTATACTGTAAAAATGACACAAAATTTATTTTCAAACACAATTCAACTAAATCTGAATTGCACCTGGTTAGTCCTCTTGTATGCAATTTCCCATACATATACAGGCTACTGCTATATTATGATGTACCAAAAGTCATTTTGTGTGATGGAAACAAACTCAAGGTGTATTTATTTACAGAGACACTTTTTTTTAAATGATATACAATAGAGCAGGCATGTCAAACTTAAACCCCAGGTTGGGCCAAACAATCAAAGTCTAAGATTGTGTGGCCAGCAAGAAAAATGGTCTCATCCAGCCTCCCCAGTATTCCCCATCCATGGTCCAGATTTACTAAGCTGCAGGTGTGGAAATGTGGAGATGTTGCCCATAGCAACCAATCAGATTTCAGCTGATATTCTTTAGTATGTAATAGGAAAGTGAGAGCTAGAATCTGATTGGTTTCTATGGGCAACATCTCCACTTTTCCAAACCTGCAGCTTGGTAAATATGGTCCCATGTCTTGCCAGCCTCCACAGTATTCCCCATACTTCACATAGTAATACGGGGCTGCCAAAAATATGGGTTTGGGCCACATACGTCCCTGGGGCTGCAAATTTGACACATCTGCAGTAGAATGTCCATTATCCTTTACTCTTATCCAAAGTACAATGCAAGGCTGTCTGCATCCATTTAGTTTAATTATCATTTTCCAGTCTGTCTTTTACAGGACTGTATGACTAACCAGTAAAAAGTATGAAGTCATATGCTCAGAAATGTTTAATATTATATCAGGCCCATGAGTGTTAATATACCTTTCACACAGTTCAGTTCTAAATGAGTTCTCATACTATTTGTTTATTACAAAAAAAAAAAAAGTGGTTTAGCTTGAGGCCTGAAAGAGGTTTCACAACTCCCATCTTTGACATGAGGCAGCTGCAGTGTTTCTGACACCTACTCGTTTATCACACTACTGTATTGTGTTTTTTAAACCTGGCTCAAATCATTCATGCTGTAAGGCAAAAGCTGGCGAATGGTTACACTCCAGGTGGTGCTAGGTTTTTGCAAGTTCTTAAATATAGTCCAGCAACGTTGTGGGAGTCATAGTTCATCTTCACATGGATTGTTGCAGGCAGAACCAACCTTGTGGGGTTGAAAGGGAAGATGGAAGGATGCAGTTTCTGGGACAAAATGAACCAGGGTGTGACATATTTGCAAACTAATTTGAGATGGTGTTTCTTTGGAATTTAGAATACAAAATATCTTTCACTAAGTACTGTGTATATTTAAAAAGGTTGTTTTTTTTTTATATAGAAGTCTTGCCTGTAATGTAGATTTCTGTAACATTAAAGTCTGAGACCATATATTTAGGAACATTCTTCTCTTCCATCTATACTTATAAATATATATCTGTCCCCACAGATAGTATGTTTGCAGAGACCATGCCTCCTGGACGACTGAGCAGTCCCCGACTGAGTACCTGCTTGCCCCAAAGTAGCCATGATTCTGCGAACTTCAATAACAACGAACTAGAGAACAACCAGGTTGTGGCAAAAATTGCTAACTTGAACTTGAGCAGAGTGCCACCACCAACAGATAACCATACCATACCTTGTTGCCCAAACAGACGGCAGCGTGCACAAGGCTTGCCCACTTTATTGGACATGGAACTTCATTTTCACTCTACTCGTGGTGTTGACATCACTTTGTCACCAGATCGAACAGTGGCATACACTAACTGGCAGGAGAGCAACAGGACAATCGTGTTCACCAATCGGCCAGTTCACATTGGTGAGACCATTTTTATAGAGACTAGTCAACTACCATTGCCTTACTATGGATCCTTGTCATTTGGTATCACCTCCTGCGATCCGAGCACATTAAGAACCTATGATCTACCATCTAACCCAGACTATCTATTAGACAGGAAAGAATACTGGGTTGTTCATCAAGGTTTATTCACTATGAGCAATGGTGATGTCCATAGTTTTTCATTTATGCCCAGTGGAGAGATTCACCATGGTATAAATGGAAACAGTCGTGGAATGCTAATATGTGTGGACACCACACAGCCACTTTGGGTGTTTTTTTCTATCCATGGGATTGTCAATCAACTGAGAATAATGGGTAAGTAGAAAGTTATTCCTTTTATTGGTTTATGCTATATATAATCTAGGATATTTGTTTCCAACTTTCAAAGCGGCTATTGTAGTTTTGCACAGAGCCTGCAGCCTTTTATATTTCATTACGTTTATGTAGCCATGCTAAAAATCTTAGAATACTATGTATAAATGAAACATAATCAGGGTTTCACCCAACTCCACCCGATCCCTTTACTATTGCTCTAAACTTGTGGTCGGCAAGAAACCGGGAGCAGCTCCTCCAACAAATACCCCCCTGGTAATAAAGCACAACAGGGCAGCCAATGTCTGCATGTGCGAAAAAGCAGATTGCATTATGTTCTCTCCCTTTCAAAGTTTGGAAGCGGCTCTCCATTTATAACATATTGCCTGTCCTTGTTTGATGCAACCTAACTTCAGAAGTACTTTTGTAAAACAATTTAAAGGTCCTCTACATAATCATCTTTTTCTCCATTTACTGCGGGAGGTTTTTCATTTCTTTTACATTTTTTGCGTTTCTTTTTGCGAAGGGAAGTATAGTTCTGAGAGAAGGTAAACTATAATGACTTATTTTAGAACACAGTTAGAAAATAGTTTTAACATTACAGCTTTGTTTGACACATGAATAACTAGAGAATGGCTGTTGAAAGAAGACCATTCCAAAAATAAGCAAACTATAATAACGTGCATGCACGTTTGTCTGTCCTCCATCGTGTGTTTTTTCTTCTGATTTCACGGTTTCCTGTCTCATGGTTACCAATGCCATGAGATGGAGGGTTTTTCCCAGATCTTTAAGCTCTTGCTCTCCCCTGGGTTACAAGGAACATCCTTGCTTTGACCGTTATTTTTTTGTTGGATGTTGTTGCATAGTGTTAGTATTGCCTTCTTTAATGCAGATGTTCTCTGCAACAAATAAGTAGCTAGACTAAAAATGAATAGAGTGTGGAAACATCCTGTCAATGTGTCAGCACATGCTGTGCTTCCATACTCTTGCCATTAGCCGTTGAATAATTTGTAAACAATCTGGAAATAAAACTGATCAGACAGAAGTATTTTGTAAATTACAAATACCATTTCCCCTGATTGTTCCATCATTTACTCCCATCCCTTTGGTCTTGTCTTTTTGTACAAAATGTATTGAAAACTGCCATCTATGAGGCGTGCAGAAAAATCTTTGCAGAAAAATACGCAGCATTAGCTTTGCACTCGAGTTATTCGCGCTGCGAAGCTAATTTATATCCATAACTGATTTCAGTTGCAGCTAAAATATTAAAAGCCATACAAAAAAAAGTGCTCAAAAACACAAAGTAAAGACACAGCTGGGTTCATATGTAAACATTCCGCTATACAGTCCGTTTTATATTGAGTACAATGACATGACCTTTCAAAAGTATTCTAATAATAATAATTATTATTATTATTATTGTTAATGTTCATTTATAAGATGTCACACGGTATCTGCAACACTGTACAATAGGGAACACAAATTACAACAAATTACAAAAAAACCAGGACCGGGGTGACCAGAACAGGACAGACAGGGACAGGGGTGTATCTATGGGTCCAGCGCCCCTGGCAAAGTAAGGGACTGGCGCCCCCTCCCGTTACCCATTTACTCTTAGTACTTCTATCATGTGCCTCCATCCCCCCCCCCCCCCCCCCCCCCCCCAGTAATACCATCATGTGTCTCCATTCCCTCCCCAGTAATCCCATCATTTGCCCCCAGCTAAGTCCTGCGGGACTTCATTTCCCAGTCTCGGACACTGCAAGACTTCATATTCTCGCCGCAGTCTCGCTTGGTGGATGAGCCTGTAAGGTAAGAAGAGACAGTCTTCATTTTAGCATCCAGCCGCAGCAGTGCTGATCTAGAGTCAGACTGCGGCTGGATGATAAAATGGTCCTAGTAGGCAATACCATCTCTTAGCCAAGGTGGCACATCGCCGGGCGTTACCCCCCCCCCCCCCCNNNCCCCCCCCCCCCCTTGGCAGCCGCCCCTGGTGGGTGCCATCCTGGCCAAGGGGTAGATACACCCCTGTACAGGGATGAAGAGTTGGTGATGCAGTAGTTAATGTGGGACATAACAAGAGAATGAATGAGAATCTTGGTGTCAGCAGTGAAAGGGAGGGTCTTATTTGAGCAGTATTGCGGAGGTGAATGTGGGGGCTGAAGAGTCAAGGATGTGAAGAATCAAAAATTGAATGTCTGCATCAAAAGAACTTTAAGTATATAAAAAAAACAGTTTATTTACAAAAAACAAATGCAAGCGCTGTGATAACGTTATCACCCAAATTTATCATTAGAAATTCTGCCTTAACAGTCAGAATTTTTACATTTCTAGGCAATACAAAGTAGGCTGAATTACAATCAACAGGTCATATAACAACTGGTTGAGTCTGTAAAATAGGTGTTCCACAGTCCTATTTTAAATGGTAAGATTACCAACAACCAAAACTTGAATTTGTTCAGGAATGTCTTTGTCCATGAAAGTAGAACACGCCCTATACTAAAATTAAACAGTCAATAAGCATCTATGCCTAAACAATTATACATAATATTTATATATTTAATGTTAGGATAATGGCTTCATCCAAAATGACAGTTTCACAGATAATAGCCAGATAGCAGGTCTGGGTGGTGGAGGAGATGGTGGAGTTGCCGATAGTGATGGTGATAAGTGGGGGCCAAGGGATATGAGGAGGAGGGAAGACTATGATTTCCGTTTTGTCCATATTAAATTAAAGGAGGTGTTGGGACATCCAAACGATTCAATTTTGGCATATTACTTTTCTAGACCTTTCAGGATATTAAGCCAGTTTGATATCTATTGCCTAAAATGAGGACCGAACTGTTCTGATACAGCAGAAGTACTCAGATTTTATATTTTTATATTCGCATATACAGTAGTTACAATTGATAAAAGGTTAATAATCGCTCTGCTAACCAAAAATTAAAGCACACAAGAAAAAAAAAGTAATTTTGTTTGAAATAATTAACTTTTCTTCTCTTCCCATAAGGCACAGTACAGTCCAATGTTCTCTCTCCATCTGGTTCTCCAAGTGGTTCCCAGTATGACAGCGATTCAGATATGGCCTTCAGTGAGAACCGCTCTTCATCAGCATCTGAGTCGTCTCTAGGTATGTATGACTAGATATAAATATTAGTTACTCCTCCGTCACTCATCTCCTCTCCAGGATAACACATTCCAGAACAGAGGCGTTTTGACTTTTGAAAACATTTAGAACTATTTACCACATTGGTAAAGCTTCAAAAAAACTTTGGTATATCCCATGAAAAACAACGGCCACCAGTCTGCCCTTTTGGAGAGAGAGCCCCTATAGTTGATGTTGATTCTCCCCTCATTCACATGCCAGACTTCCAAATGGAACCCTTCCTTCCATCACTCCCTTTCCACATATGCTATAAACTGTTGATCTGCCAGTGTTTAGACCGATTCAATTCAATCAATAAATTGAATTGGGCACTGAGAACAGAAAAGAATAACCTGCACAACTGACTGCATTCAATATTCCTAAAGGGAAAGTGAAGAATTTGCCATACCAGCCAGATGGTCTTATTAACCACCTGTTAGACATTGGTTGCTAGAATATAATTGATTGGTTTGGGCAACGCCTTCACATTTTTTATTTATTTTTTTACTTTTGCTACATCTAACACTATGTGTAAGCAATTTGACCAAGTAGACAATCCAATAGTGCACATCTACACTGTCACTCCTGTTTGGGGTTTCCAGTCTTGCCCCAATATGTTTATTTGGTTTGAATGCATTTCAGCCAGTATGGGTATATCACAATGTTACTTGAGCATACATAATGGTCATTCTTGATTAAACTAATATTGGTCATCTGCTTACTTTCATATTCTAGTAACTGCTCCCAGTTCTCCATTGAGTCCTCCTGTGTCACCTGTGTTTGCACCAGAACCACAAGGAAGCAAGGATGGGGAGTGTGCAGTTTGCTTTGACAATGAAGTTGAAACCGTCATCTATACTTGTGGCCACATGTGTCTTTGCAGCAGTTGTGGTCTGAAGCTGAAGAGACAAGTCAACGCCTGCTGTCCCATCTGCCGGAGGGTGATAAAAGACGTCATTAAAACATACCGTCCTTAGACATGGAAAGTCTGAAATGTCACAGCCGTGTTTTGTGTGATGACTTTTCTGAAGCTAGAGATAAATCAGGGAATTTCCCTCTAAATAAACTGCGCTTGATGTAACCGCAGTGATGTGGCACCACACTGTGTGTCATTGTCTTTACCTGTGGCCAGTTGATAAAGGGATGCCTCTCCAGTACAGGGTCATAAATTGTTCAGGGTGTACATACTGCTCACCAACTCAGCAACATGGTTGTGGAGGTACCTTTACTCAGGGGTTCGACTGACCAAAATTTTCTCACATGAGGCCCCTTTAGGAAAATCATTATTTTATCAGTGCATACAAATAGCAGTAGTGCCTTCCAGTGTCATTAATCAGGCACAAAACAAAATGTGACAGGGTTCCCTGAAAGTCCAACTTAACTTTATTGCATAGCAACGGTCAGTAGTTGAACTAAGTAGTCATACACCACACCACAAAGGATCAGCAGTGCCCTACACAGTATGTGCATCTTAACTGGATGCACAGATTATTGAGAGCAAAGTAGCTGTGAAACATGTTATTGTTACACCACTAACTGACAGTAATGTTGTCTTCATAACCCATAATTCTGATCTTGTGTTAGAGACCTATATTTTTGTAATTGAGTGTTTTGTTATTATAATGGCAATTCCACATCATGTAATAAATAGCAACACCTTTCCTACAACCTACACCAGGCCTGATTTTATATGAAGATTAATAATAAATTCAAGAATGGATTATCATTCAGAATTTTTCCCTTGTCATGGCTAAAAAAA
>WWET01001753.1:109767-122663 GCA_011038615.1 Limnodynastes dumerilii | reverse complement strand
TCTCATGAAGTGAACCCCATGTATGTATCATACACACTTTTTAAAGACCAAAACCTGCTCCTCTCCAGACAGCCCCCACCTTTGTGACACATGACAGTTTGGGGTCTGGACAGGATCTTCAGAAATCTAGCTTTTAGGACCCCCCTAATAAACTGATCCCTTTACAACAGGGTCCTAACCTGACCCCCTTGTTCTGCCTCACTACATTCAAGGTATTTCCCTGAATCACCAGACCCTGGCCAAACAGAGGTCACTCTATATACAGATATTTAATTTGTACACATAATATTGGATTATATCCTGACAATGTACGCTGTCTTATCCCAGAGTCTGTCTGCTGTGTGGGATGCATGTTTACACTGGAATTATCGTGCTCCCCTTGTGGATACCACAATCATCTCTTGAGGTGAAAAAAAACAGACAATAGGATATCAACCAATACTCTTTATTGGCCTGCAATAATGTTCTTTTGCTCAAGAACAGTTATGAAACTGAAAAAACAAAAGACAAGGAAAATAACATGCTTATTTGCAGCATACATTGAAAAAATAAGGAAAAAATATAAACGAACAATAAAACTTTATTACACCATGTTGCAATTTTTATATTTTGCGTTTTGCATTTAGTTTGGCCATACTTTTAATCCCAACGAGCTGGCCAAATATCCAATCAATCCACATTCTTATTTATTTTTCTCAACTGTTGGATGCAATCTTTCGCCATGGTTATGATAGACTGATTGGCCTTGTCCTCATCCTCACCACTAGCACTTGGAGTACTTTAATCCAAAATAATGATGACACCTGCAAAGCAAATACATACACACACAATATTTTATATGTTACATAGACTTTTTTATTTACATTCCTGGTCACATCCAAAATAATTACCTTTTGCAGTGTTGGTTATATTGTCACTTTGTAGACCAAATCAGCACCAGCATTCTTGTTTGTGGCATCCTTTTCTGAAATGGATGGCAATTATAAATTTGAGTCATGGAAAATGTAGAATATGCTGGACATAAAATATCAGGTGGAAAAGTACCTTTTTTTTTTAACAGGCATCACTTTTGCCATAATGGCTCCTTTATCCTTTATTCCTTTATCGCTGGATCACAGATTCTTTCCTGTAATTACAAGACAAGACATATTACATCATTATCATGTCTGCCATTTTATGCCAAGTCATGCTAAACAACAGTGCTTTGGGTCATTGCTGCTTAAAGACAACCTGGAAATAAGCATTACATGGTGAGTAATAATTTGTTACGTTTTGTTTTGTAAACTCACGGTTTCTGTACCTGTTGTTTCTCATAGGAATGGCCGAAGTTTAGTTGAATAATCTCAATTACTGTTCTCATAATATTTCTTTTGCGAGCATTCACTGCTGGGTACATTTTCAGATTGCAATCGTAATCCCATTTATCGAATAACCGGACAATCGTTTCTACCTCTGCACTTGTCATGGGCAGGGAACGAAGGTCTTCCACCATTTTAGAAGGGCTGCCATGCCTTTGTTCTACAAACTGTATTTTTCAGTGTTTCGGTTCGGTTCTTTCATCACCTGCCCTTTCACCTTTATCTTCGTCATCCATTGATGCATCCATGGATGCAATATTGTCTGCTGTGGTCTGCTGTGGTGTTTGTTTGCATAACTCTACCTCCATCAACAACGCCCATGCTCATCTCTGTCTCCTGCTCCATACTGTCTGCCACCGTTGAGTGATATTACAATCCCATGATAATTCGATTGACTGGCAGCACCCAGCAGATAAAAAGTGCGTCCTGGATGAAAGTTTCTCATACCTTCGTTGGAGAATCGTTCGGTGGCCATATTCTCTTGTTCTTCTATCATTGTGGTAAGTACTCCTTGCTATATCTATTGTGGCCAATGCATATACTAATGTATCCTGACATGCTTGCAGTGTGTATATTGTTATTTTTTTTTGTATCAATTATTATTTTCCAGTATGTACCCTTTACAATGAGTAAACTGAGAATTTGGGCATTGTATCTCACCAACTGTAATGTTAAAGATGCAGATTTTGTGTATGCTGACTATATGCTGCAGTTCTGATTTATCCCATTCCAATTCTGTATGCTTTTGTTCCAGTTTTTCCCATTTGAATGTTAAATAATGTGCAACAAGTTATGTGAGCATACATGTGTGTTTACCTTGGAACAACAGCTTTACAAAGATTTACAGAATGTTTCTCACTGTATTCTGCATTGCAGCGTATATTACATGCGTACACTTCACTGTTCATATATATAAAATGGTTTGTTTTCCATCCTTTTTACAGACATGGTTGAGCAGAAAGAATTTCTCTGGGAATTTATTGAGGCCTACCATGGACAGCCATGTTTGTGGCAGAGCAGAAGCGCTGACTACCACAATAGGCAAAAAAGGGCAGCTGAAATAAAAGGGTTTGTGTATTTGTCCAAGCCTCCCTATCCACATGCAGATTCTGCTTTTGTCAAGCACAAAATTGCAAATCTGTGCACGGTCTATAAAAAGGAGATAACAAGATCAAGGACTCAAAAGGTCTAGCGCTGGAACAGTCCAGGTCTATACTCCACAGCTTTGGTATTTTAACTTTCTCAGTTTCACATTGGAAACGGAAACTGCATGTCACGGCCCTGCGAAAGTCTGGGTCAGTCTCGGGTTCAGGAGGGGATGGAGTTGTAGCAGAAACTGGGAGGCCGTAGGTAATGCTTGCGCATAGGCGAAAGGCAGAGTCAGCGCAAGGCTGGACTAATGATGACAGCGAGCTGGATTGAAGTAGACAGCGAGCTGAACTGGACTAGACAGCGAGCTGGATTGGAGTAGACCTTGGCTGTAGTACGCAGAGCAGTTGCACAGAGAACCAGGCACCTCTGATGGACAAAGTTGTTCTGGCAATGCATGGACTGTGCACAGGGTTTAAATAGCCCGCCCAGTGCACAGATTGGCTGGAGGAATCATGTGTGCTGCAGAGGAGTATCTGAATGGCTGTTGGGAATCACCTGACAGGAGGCAAGATGGCGACGCCCATACACTAGAGAGGTAATGGAGCAGATGCCTAATCCTAGACACAAACAAGCACACATGCTGTAATGGAGACTGAGCAGGAGGCTGCCACTATTGGGAGTGGCACCTCTGGAGGGCTGGAGAGTGGGCATGACCTGGGAAAGCCGCTGACAGACGGCTTCTGACATGGTAAGTCCATCGGCGTCTGACGCTGAGTGTTACACTGCATCACCATCATTCTCCAGTCTGGATCCATCACCAGGCACCAATTTGGAACCTCTGGATGAAAGTGGCATGGTGAGTAGTACGTACAGTCAATAAAACACACACACTCCTTTGCCAATTTTGATTTTTTTATTGTACATTTTACACATCATCAATAGTCAGCTAAATTTGGCTTTACTGTAGCATGTCATTTTGCCATGCTACTGCCCCATCACCATTACAGGTTGCCTTCACTATGGTGTTGGCTTTTCCATTAGAAGAATGCTGCACTGGTCACTCTCCTCAGGATAACACAGTGTGTCAATACCATCTTGGGGTGTAGCATGTTTTGTGTTTTTCCTGCGCAACAAGTTATGTAAGACACAGGTTGCAAACACAACAAAACACAGATTCCTATTTTGCATGTTAATGTTGGTATGGTAAACTCTAAATTTATTGCTCATGATTCCAAAAACATTCTCCACAACACGCCTTGCACGAGACAGCCAATAATGACAAATTCTGGTTTCTGTTGTCAAAGCTCTCTGTGGGAAAGGACACAGAATGTGTGGATAAAGGCCAAACCCCTCATCTGCAGCAAAAACAAAATTAAGGCCGTATTTGCACTCTCTTTTGGTTGGCAGATTTAGTTTTCCATCTTTCATATGATCCATGAAGGTTGTTGTTCAAGTGCACCCCCATCTGATACTCTTCCATTTTTGCCCGCATCCACATATAAAAACTCATAATTAGCATCCACAATTGGCATCAATACAATGCTAAAAAAATCCTTTGTAATTGTAGTAGTAGGAACCAGTTTGCAGGTGGCATAATTTGCACATGCTTGCCGCCAATTGCTCCTCCACAATTCGGAAAATTCAATTTCCGTTCAAAGTCTTTCTGCCAGTTTACAGCGTTTTGGTGCAACTGCAATGAATAACAAAAACATTATTAATCTTCACGTGTTATGGTTATTATTGTTCATATATTGATATACATTCTATCCTTATATTTTCAGCTCTCCATTTTCTCGGAAGGAAATGCCTCCACATCACCAGCCGATCTCAACCTAGCACACCTCTGCCTTCTGCCAGGGAAGTATGCTCTGAAAGAGGGAGGAAAAGGCTGCATCGAGCACCAGGACACCGCAATAGGCTGTGTACTGGAGACGGCGGAGAAATATTTATCTCAAAAGCCAATGGACCACTTCTATGACCTCGGGGTGGTGTATGCAAACAAATTAAGACTATTGGATCGACGATATGTAGAGGAGGCAGACAGACTTATCAGTGAGGTACTGTACAGTGCAAAAAGGAGCGAATAAGTTGCGACACCTACCTGGCCAACCTCACAACCAATAACCAGTTCATCCACCAGCAACCTCATGGTTTACCAATAGCCACACCTCCCTACCAGCCACCACCAATGGGTCAGAGACAGCAGTATAGGCCGTTGGAGAGTTCAACCCCTAGACCCCAACCCTCCATGGACTACAATATACACCCCGCTGCAGACTACTCCAACAATCCAGATTCCTTCCATTAGGAACAATTATAAGCATACCGTTTTATTTATTGCTTATTAATATTGCAATATTGTTTGGTGATTTTTCAGTTTATGTTGTTTTTTTTACATTTGGATATGTGTTAGTATTGTATTGTTGTTATTATTTATTCAAATTTTCAAACATAAAAATGATCTATTCTTTGCATTTCGGCTGAGACCCACTATACCCAAAATAATATACATGTAAACAAGATGCAGGCAGAAACATATCACATACCTTCAAATATTTCCTGTTTAGGCAATTATACAATGCCTTGCACATCTCTGGAATCAATCTCCCCAAAGATTGAGCTGAAATTGCGCAGCTAAACTTTAGATCCACAAAAGACCTCCCATAGCCAAAAAATGCAGGGTTGCTCAGGTGTTATGGCAACCCACATCTTTGTGTCCTGTCTTTTAATGCATGGGGTAACAATATCCAGCAAATACAGGAAGGTGTCATCATCCATACGGAGAGAGCTTTGGAAATTATCCGGATTATTCTCCTGAATTTCATGTACAAGTGTCATATGTGAGAATGATTCTCTCCTTTTCAGCCTTTCCCTCATCCAATGCCGCCGCATTCTTTGTTTTCTATCCTTCTACTGCAACAAGGGGCCTGATCCAGAGCTACGACCGCAAGCGAGCGTACGCTCATCGTATGCGAAAATTCGTGAAAAAATTCGCACTGCGCATGCCCTGTATGACAGCTTCCGGTCGCCTGAACGTCATGAGCGAATAGCGGTCGTATTGTGAGCGAATTTTTCGCTCGATGGGCGTGCGTTCAGTACGATGGTCGCCTGGGCGCTCGTTTTACTACAGGGAGGCGGGGATAGCCATTTAAATTGTACAGTATGGGCGTGCTAAGCCCGTACGCTCAGCGTATTTTGTGCGAAATTTCGTACGGCCGATCGTCGTACCCAGTGTAGGGTATAGGCACCGTAAGCAGCTACTTTACTATGGGAGTGTTAGGGGCGTGCATGTTTATTCGCACGGTCGAACGTACGCATTCGCCCGCCGTGCGAATTTTCGTAGCGCTGGATCAGGCCCAAGGTCACCAGAGTCAGAAATAAGAGTCCATGAGTAAAAGCATGGTCATCCATCTTGGTTATGACTGTAATGCATATGAATATGTGTGTACAGGAAGTTTATTGCAAATACTTCCTGGGGAAAAAAAAAAAGAGGTTGGACGCATGGCGAGGAACGCCCCTTATGGAAATACAGTATTAGAAATCGGAAGAAACCAATAAAATGATTGAAAGATTGGGCTAGCCACACATTTTCAGACGATTATCGTTTAAAATTAGTGCAGTGTATGGTACCGGTATTGTTTGGTACTGTAGAGTAAAAATCGTGCGGATTTTCAGAGAGATCAATCAATTTCATGCGATTATCCTAGAATCGCTGTAGTGGATGGCCACCTTTACTGATTACCTCTGCCTTTATGTACCTGTTTGCATTAACCTATAAATTGAACTGAGCAACCACCATTTTGCGTAAGTCTCACTGTAGCATTGAGTGTGGACTGAATAGGAGTGAGATAGGTGTGGGGGAGGGATCATATGTGGGGAGCCCAGGATTTCTCCCAAACAATGAATTTGGAGAAAAGAGGAATTTTGTTGCTAACAACAGTAGTAAAGAGGAAGAAATATCTAAACCTGTGAAAGTAGAATGCAATTAAATGTCTGTCTAAAGCATACAAGATCATGTTAATTAACTAATTAAGAAATAAACTGAACAGAAAATATTTTTTTATTAGCAAGACATTTATTCAGCATAATTTGTCCTTGCTTTCAAAGCATGTTACTATGCTCCTCTCTAAAATGCATGGGAACTCAAGAAATAGAATTCTTTTCATTATCTCAGAACATTTTCTGTTAACATAAGAAGTCCACTGTAAAAATCAGTGTTGTAAAAGGTAGGGCAATATCTAAGAATGCATTATATGTCTCAAAGGTTTACACCTTTCACAGTATATTACTGTGCAGATAGACTAAGTCCCACTATTCATTAATGATTTCTATATTTAATATATAGTTTGGTTCGATTGTACAGTATATACAGGGCAGCCTCTTGTATTCACTGGCTGACGGCAGTGTGACATCGCCCAAGGACGGTGACAGCTGCAACCAAATGATTTTGGAAGTTAAGTATTCGTATTATAACACTAGTCAGAGATGCAGAGTACACACTTTCTAATCTGTTTTTACATATTAGGACATAATCATTTATTTAATATAAATAAAAATCATATCTTATCTGAGATGTTATTGTTTATTTGTAAAAAGAATAAGGCAACGTGAATTTATTCAAGTTATCTTTTTTCTTTCTCCTGGATACCTTTGTACAAGACAATGAAAATATCAAATAAAGACACAATTAAGAAGATTATATATATTATTTAAAAAAGCTACTTAATTAAAAACATGTAAATTGTAGATGCAGTTATGTAATTTATCATTTGACTTGTTCTAGGAAAAAAAACATACTGTTCACAAATTTCTAAAATGTAGATTACTACAGGATGTCATTAAGGATCATTTTAACTGAATGTGAGGGGAAAAGAGATCTAGTAGTCACTATTTCATGGTACTTAAATGTGGTTAAGCAATGTAACAAAGAATTAGTAACAGAAAAGAGAGATATTAATGCCACTTTATATTAGTTAGTAGGGAATTTGATGGAAATACTGTTAAAGAAAAAAATTGTACCATGGTGTAAATACAGTATCCCAAGCAGCATTGATTCACTGGGAGAAAGATCATTTCAAACAAATCTTGACATGACAAACATTGACTTTTCTTACTAGGTCAAGAGAAAGATGTAAGCATTTTGAAACTGTGCCACATTGCAGACTGTTAAACAAACTAGAAATTTGGGAATTGGATTCAAAGATGGTTGTATGGATATGATCTTGGTTGCTGGATAGACAACAGAGGATAGTAGTAAATGGAATCCCTTCTAGTGATGTAACGGTTACCAGTGGAGTTCCCCCCGGATTACTTGAACCAGTGCTATTTAATATGTTTTATTTGTGACCTTACACAAAGCATTAATTACAAAATATGACTATAGGCAGATGACCCAAAGATACGTAACAGGGTAGACAGACCAGGAGGGGTAAAACAAAATGAGTTATGATCTAGGTAGACTGGAATAATAGCCAATAGTGTGGCAACTGCAGTTTAATGCCAAAAATGCAAAAACTCTGAAATTCAATATAGCAGTTACAGTACTATATTAAAAACTTCTAATGAGAAAAGGAATCAAGGAGTCACTATTTTATGTGTCTTTAAAAGTGTTAAAATGCCACTGCAGCAGCTTTGTACTTGAAATGTATATGAAATGAAATACCAGTAAAATGTCTTTTGTAAATTGTAATGCGCTACGTAATCTGTTGGCGCTTTATAAAAACCTGTTAATAAATAAAATGTAAAATGTAATAAAGCAATGATAAAGGCATGTCAGAAGCTTGTTTGCGTAGGTAGAGGAATTATTAACAGAAAAAGAGAAGCAGTAAGGCCACTTTATAGGTATAGACCTCACCTAGTATTCAGTTCTGGAGACCATATTTCCAGAAGGACAAAAATAATTACATACTGAAAAAGGGCAACTAAATTTGTGCAGGGCATGTGTCACAAAACATATGAAGTGACAATAGAGGAACCAAACATACCGTATATAGCTTGAAGCAGAGAAAGTGGGACATCACAGCTTTCATATATATCAAGGGGTTTGAAGAGATGTAGTAGAACATGTGTATAAACTGGAGGGTGAAGCTTCTTAGGTGCGTATTGTTAGGATTTTTATTAATGCGTAGTTAGTAATGTCCACGCATAGTTAGATAAGTAACAAGGGGTATGCCAGTGATGGCTAGGAAGAAATGTAAGTATAGTGGGTGTGAGGACGCATTTAAATGGGGCTTTTAGGGTTTAAGAGGGAAAATATGCACGGCCTATGGCTCTCATAAGTCATTTAAGAAGACTAGGAACAAGGGCGTGTTATAGGTGTTGCCAGAAAACTTAGGTACGTATAAATGCAGATCCACCCCTACTTTTTTCACACTTAAGTGCGAGTCCGGTCCAATATGTGGGAAAATTAGTCTGCTGAAAGGGCAGGTGATAAGTTGTATAACCTCCAATCTGAAGTGGTAGAGGCTTTAGTTTAAACATGCCTGGGATAAATTTAAGGACATCCTAAATAGAGTATAGGGCACTATTTGCTAACCTGTGGCACGCCAGGTGTTGTGAAACTTCAAGTCCCAGCATGCCTTAACTGCAAAAGCATAGCGGATACCTGACAAAGCATGATGGGAATTGTAGTTTTACAACATCTGAAGTGCCACAGGTTAGCCAACACTGGTCTAGGGTCACTTTAGTTTGAAACAAAAACAAATAAACTGGTCAGACTGATTTTGCTGTGTGGCTTTTAATTTCCCATCACATACTATGTTTTTGTGTAACATCTCTTGAATGCAAAAGTGCATAATGTTGGTTTCACTTTGCATCACGAAGAAGGAAGGTGCAATCTGCAGGCAAATGAATATGCCCCTAAGGTATATTCAATTATTTGCACAGGTGCAGAATCAAAGCACAATTCACCATTACATCTTAATTACGTAGAGAGGGAAAGGGGAAACTTTACTAAGGGATACAAAGGCGGAACAAATGGCAGCGTAACAGGTGCATGGTGCATAGGGATACTGAGGTCTGCAGCCACCACCACACCAGCCACGCAGTGCCACTGCCGGATTTTTCACGGGTGGCCCAATGGCTGCCTAAAATCTGGCCTTCACAATTTAAATAAATAAAAATGGCCGCAGCACAGAGCGGACCTCACAGCTCTGTCCGTTTCAACAGAAAATAGAGCTTATATGCAGCTTATTTCAGAAATGACAGGAAAGCTCTGCGCACGTGTGATTCACACAGCGTGCTCCACTGCAGAGTGGCAGCCGCCTGGCTGGGTCCATTGTGTCATCTTCAGGCTGAGAGATTTTAGTATTACTGTGATACACTGTACAAACAAAACGTTTAAGAGGCCTAGGCAAGGCATTCATATAATATATGTGTGATATAAGGGTTCTGGGAAGGTCATGCTATATATATAGTATGCTAGCTGAAGTGCCTGGCGTTGCCCAGGTTTAAATCTTCAACTTAGTAACTTATCAATGTGTTACATGTAACTGTCAACGTTTAAAAAATAATTAGCAGCTCTTCAAACACACCCATGAGATGGCTGCCCAGTGTAGTTTTTGTTTTCGGGGTGTCGTCAGTAACGCTAATCCCCAGCTTTCCTTTCTGTTTAGTCTAAACTCCACCCCCTTTCCAGCTAAACTCCACCCACAACTGACCTTGTTTGTTCAAACAACACCCTCTTCCATAAACCCCACCCCATTTGTGGCTTATGAATCAGGACAGCACCTCCTAAATCAGGATGTGATGTCATCCAGATCCATCCAATGGAAGACCCAGAACAGACTCCCTGTGTCAATGTTTTTCCCAATGTATATATCAACAGATGGTCCCACCGAGACCCCAATCCCCTTGTACAGTATGTCTTATGGGATCCAATATTTTTACTCTCTGAAGTTTTCTTCCAAATCCATCATTTAAAATAAGCCCTGCTACTGTTCCAGTAATACTCCGCCCCCAACTGACACTTTGTTCAAACAACACCCTCTTTTCCATAAGTCCCTCCTAATTCGTGATGTAACTGATAACAGGTGGATAGTGCCATACTCACCAATGCTAACTGATAACTGCCCAATCCATCTAGTGGAAGGCTCAGAACAGTATCCACAGGTCAAATTTTGCCCAGCGTACACCAATGGGAGGTCTGCCTGGGACTCTAACCCCCCCTAAAACCTAGCCAGGGTCCAACTGGATGACCTCATGTTGGGTTCATCCCAATTAGTGCTGGGGTGTTTGAATGCAAAACCAGATAGACAAACAGACTAGTGAATTTTATATACAAGATAGATTGTTTACACCGCATTCCTACTATACCCTATATATATTATAGTATATGCCATTCCCAGACCCATAATGTATCCCACATGTATTATATTGTGCCATTCCTGGGAAACCTAATACACCCCACATGTATTTTTTTATAGTTAATCATCTTCAGACCCCTAATATACCCTACATGTATTACACGTGGAGTAAATAAGGGGTCTGCACATGGTATACTACATAAAGTACATTTGGGATATATTATAGGTCTGAGAATAGCATATACAATAACAAATGTCGGGTATTTTAGGTGAATGGGAATGGCACATATTCTAATATATGGGGTTATACAGTGCTAGGGGTTTGGAAATTACTCAATATATTGTATATAATGGGCCATTCCCAATCCATAATATAAGCCAACTGCTATAGTATGCGCAATTTCCAAACTCCTAATATACCCCACATGCACTTTATATAGTGTGCCATGTTTGGACCCCTAATGTACCCACCATTTATTACAAACATTGAAAACCTCACAAAAGAATGTAATGCGAGTTTTATTGCTTGGTTCCCCTATACTTACGTACTACCCACACTACAGCACTTTGACACCCACCAGAAACAA
Organism: Limnodynastes dumerilii; assembly: GCA_011038615.1. Classification (NCBI taxonomy): domain Eukaryota; kingdom Metazoa; phylum Chordata; class Amphibia; order Anura; family Limnodynastidae; genus Limnodynastes; species Limnodynastes dumerilii. Next base: position 111,323 of record WWET01001753.1, on the reverse strand, counting down.
CCATTAGTAGTTGAAAATATTGTGTGTACTAAAACAATATTTGTGAAACTATTTGACCATGGTGTGTCTCAGTGAAGTCACAGGTTGTTGAATTTATATACTGCTTATTCTGTAACAGGTTTATTGAAAAGGTTTGTGGCTTTAAACTCACTAAACTATTTAGCTAGTCATAGAGTTTAATAAAAAATGTACAGCATAGAAAGTGTTTACACTTTATGAATATAAATCATGAAGGAAGACATTTAGCAATGTCCCTGTTGTCTGAGCACACGTATGTAAATAATTAAATGGTTAAAGCATAAATACCAATTCATAATTCCTATTTCAGAGGTTCCGAATGTTGTGATTTTAGCTTTGCAATTGTAAAGGAACAATTCGTTTAGCACTAAAATGACAACTGGGGCCAGATTTACTAAGCTGCAGGTTTGGAAAAGTGGAGATGTTGCCTATAGCAACCATTTAGATTCAAGCTCTCACTTTATTTTTACATACTAGAGAATGTCAACTAAAATCTGATTGGTTGCTATGGGCAATATCTCTACTTTTTCAAACCCGCAGCTTAGTAAATCTGGCCCCTGGTTTTTTTGCCTTTGGACTAATATGTAAGGTTCATCCACACAAACAGATCCTGAAGACTGTTCATTTTAAAGTAATAAAGGTAGCGGACCAGGTGGAGAACAATTCTATACTGAATATATGTTTGATTTTATCTCTCTCAAGAATAAATATATTTTTTATAATTAACCAGGAAAAATATACATTTCAATTCTTTTTTAAATTGTTCAATTAGGGGTCACCAATGTAATGAAATATGCTGAATGTATAAAATGTCTCAAGATTGGGAGTATTACCCCAATGTACATACCACGTACAAACAGACTATTTTCCATTAGCAGAGAGGCTCTAACCTGGTGGCTGAATGGTTGCAAGCTTAGGTCTATAAGATGTTAAAACCAAATAAGAGAGAGAGAGCAAAAAAGAGCAGGTGAGATAAAGCAGCGAGTCAACGGAACAGTTTTCATTATATTAGAAATACCATTATAATAGCATAATATCACAATTTTAATCAATTCATTTAAGTCTGGAAAATCACTATACCTTATTAAAACTAGTTTGTGCATGGCTACCAGACAAAATCAAAAACATATCCAAAAATTCTGTATTTTTATTTATTTATTTTGAACTGTATTTATTGTCTTAAAATATGAATATTGAAAATAATGATTACTATCAAAAGCAGTAGCTACTCCTTTCTGGTTGCCCATTTATACCTCCTACAGACTGTACTTATTCAATTATTTTGGCTGCATTATTAAATCAAGTCCATGGGCCAGATATACTAAGCTGCGTGTTTTGAAAGTAGAGATGTTGCCTATAGGAGTGTGGGTCCCCATTGTGAACAGCCCTATTTCATTAGGGCCGTTTGCTCATAGCAATCAAACCCCGGATCATCAAACACGGTGCTCCAAAAGGTAAGTAAATATGCTATCTCCAACCCACTCCCTAACCCTAAGTCTCTCCCTGCTGCCTAACCCTGTCTCCCACCCCGTAGCCTA
>WWET01001753.1:93931-109508 GCA_011038615.1 Limnodynastes dumerilii | reverse complement strand
AGCCTCCCCACCCCCATGCAGCCCCCGGAGAGAGTTACTCACCTATCTGGTGGTCCGGCGATGGCACTTCCAAAAATGAACGGGTGAGCATGCGAATTGTCAAGTTTCTAAATTATACTTTTCAAATACCAAGGAAATTGTGTTTGTTGTTGCTTGTCTGTTTTGGATTCTTTGCAAAGTTAGGTCAGCTTTAGCAAAAGCTGGATTAAGGGTTCCTTGGGTTACAGAAGGAGCGAGAGGGTGGCTTCCATCTATCAGAACAGTCATTATAAAGCTGTCGGGCACAGTCTTACACTACCTAGGCTACTAGCTGAGAGAAACCCAAAACATTGTATGAGCAATATCTGAATTCCAGTTTTTATTTGTGTTAAACATTGACTGGACACACTAGATTTATTTTATTTGAACAAAAGTGTCTGCCACTAGTTGTACTATACCCAAGTCTTCTGCAATGTATTGTGGAAAAGTGCCTTTACCTACACAGAAGTCTCACTACCTGTCATGTCACAATACCCATATTTAACTAAATTTAAGTTGTTCTTAAAAAGGATATGAATTTACTTTTATTTTAGATAATAAATGAAGCACTATTTTCTCTCACACATTACAGTAAAATATAAATATCGCTATTAATAATAATTGGAATGTTTAGGACAGTTATGGAATGTAACACACCAGTTAGTTCTTGTGCATATGTTATTGTTGCATTTGACTGTTACCCTCATAATACACAATGTTAATTAATATGTAATTATCCACATGTTTAAACAGTGATAGAGAATCTTTAAAAACCTACAAGTCGAACTCTAAAATATATAGACCTGAGTTGGACTATTACATATACTGAACATTGCAGCAATAAATTTATACAACAGAATATTTTACTGCCACCAAGTGGAGGATTGGAGCAACACCATTACACACTTAAATGTTTGTACAGTAAGTATGCATAAAACAGTCAACTTAAAAAAGCTTTATTGTTGTACATGTGACAGGACACCAATGGCAGAATATCACGACAAGTCAAGTATAATGTACAGAAAAGAGTCTTCATGGTTGCAAAGCATATTAGATAAGCCACATATAGTAACTGTACAGGAGGAACAATTACTTAGTGTAAAACAGAAAATGTGAGTTACTGAGGACATGGGTAGAAAATCCCACCATTTTGATGTCTTCATTGCAGCCAAGTATGAGATATTTTTAGTTTTTAACAAAATGAACATGCATTATGAAGACCCAATTCTGGGGACAATAGAAAGGTCACTTAGGTTCATTAGTAGATAGGGTAAGAAGCCCATGGGAGTGTGGTTTTATCACACAACATTTAACAAAGCAAGGTTTATAGCCAAACAGGCAGTTACAAAGGCACAATCACACATAATAACATTCCTGGAAGAGTAAGTTGCGATGTATATGGGTTATTTCAAATGTTATATTGAAATATGTGTTCCTTGGACAAGTGGACCTGTGATGATTGTTACAGATGTATTGCTGCATAGAATAATCAAATAGAAAATAGATGGCATAAAAGAGTGGTTATTTAATATATATAATTTGTATACCTTAGACACTGACAAAGCTATTGGGAACATGCAGAAGAGGATTCAACCTCCTCCTTTGTAAAGCAACACATCAGATTACATAATACTGCAAGGATACCATATAGTACAACGGAAAATGTGCAATCTGCTCATTTATTTTTGCCTTTAATAATCAATTGTCAAAGAAAACAAGACAAGAAGAGGCTGAACTGCCACAGGGTTGTATATACACCCCACATTATCACAGTTCAAGGCAGTGACAAAAGACACGGAGCACGGCTCCGTCATAAAAAATTGAAATACAGATATATAAACACCATTATTTAAGATTAATGCATCTTAAATAAATCCCTTCTCTTATAGTTTTTTTTTATTCTAGCCAGTATAATCACTAGATTAAAGGCAGCCATAATCTGATTTTTAGTTCCTTGATAACAGATCCTGAACTAATGTTCTAGGAAGGGAAGCTTTATTAAAACTGTGTGTGGTTTCTCGTATTTTTTGAATCTCACTTTCCATCTTCCCACCAGCAGAGTTCTGGGCTGTGGTGACGAAACGGGGAATTGCCTGCATGTGCAGATGCTAGCCTGGTTACATTGCATATTTTCTATTTGTTTTCATCACAGCGATCTTACATTAGTTTAGACCCTTAATAATAATAAGATAATTATTTTTGGAGGTCATTTATTTAATATATTTTGAATGATGTAGCTATTAAACCTAACTGCAGTTACTGCATACACTCTATTCTTTTCCTGAGCAACCTGTTGGTTAGGATGAAATTTGGGGTGCACTAATCATATGTGCATACTACATTAAATTGGCAAACTACCTGTCTTGCAGTCTCAGAGCAACAATCACTCTGATCTTTGGGTTTGCTGACAAAAAAATGCTGAGGGTCACTGTTAGCCAGTAACCCCTAACCCATAATTAATGTTAATATAGTCAGCCAAATTTATTACTACATGGATTTAAAAAATATAAAAATAAAAGAGTCACCTGTAGCACTACCTAGACCATTATAACACTGTCAACAGTATGAGTTCAAAAAGAAATATACTGTGCGCTATAAAGACTAAGTATGGATACTTTAAGTCCAATTCTAGATGCTATGATTAGGCGCAGAACATCTTTGGGATCTGTAGCCCTAAAGCTTTCCTACAATCAGTATAACAATCTGTTCCCTTATTGTTTCCTAAACAAGAAAATGGAATGTATAAAAAAAAAATGTGGTAAAAAAACCCTATAAATAAATGCACTAATTAAATAGACAGGAAATGGTAGACTACTGAACGGTAAATAGTAAGTAGGCCCTTATGGCTTCTTTCTTAGATAATTGGAAGGTATCCAGCCCTCCCAAAATGGCTCTCCACTAAGAACCCTACAGAACCACCAGCCACTGGTGCTCTTATCCTGAACTTCAAATACTGTCCCTTCTTTAAAGCTATTGGTATCTTCATCTCCATCAAAATCAGCAATGGCCACATAATGAGATTCTTTGGGTAGCTCAGGAAGTGGTGCAGTAGGTAGCGACTTATCTAACTGCTTTGGTGTCTTCGGAACAAAACTATTTCGTACTTTGGTATCATCTGTGCTTGATGTAGGAAGACATGGTTTGGCTTTTGGTGGCACCATTATTGGCTTGCTTGTCACAAAATCAGAACTATCCTTTTGTTGTGTTGCTGACCCCTCATTTGTTTCACTGGAAGCAAACATTTTTTTAGGAGGTGGGGGTCTTCTTGGAGGAACTACGGGCCTCAGGGGTGGATCTCTTGCTGCCTTTGTCTCATTGTCAAAAGTCTTCACAGGTACTGGAAGAGCTTTAGAAGGTGGCTCTCTAGGAATATCATTGTCTTGTTTGGACTGAGGTCTTGAGTCTGGTTTATCAATGGGTCTGCCAACAGCCCCGAGACAAGATGCAGTGTATATTGGAGCATCACTGGCTCCACTGCTTGTACAAAACTCTTGCTCCCTTGGTTTATCTAAAGATTTGGCGGCAGGTTTGAGTCTGCTTCTAAGATTTGAAATATCAACTTCAGTACCGACTTCGCTTTTAGCTGTAGGTAGTGGTTTAGGTCTCACCTGAGGTTTGGACTTCTGAAATGGGTTTGGGACCATCAACTCTGGCTTCTCTGAAGACAGCTCAGATTTGGGTTTGTTGGCAACAGGCTTTAGCACAGGTTTTTTCAGCTCTTTGGGTGACACATTGTATCCACACTCAAGACCCATTTCATTTTTTAGCTGAAACATTTTGCTTTTGTCATTTTTTTGTTCGAGTTTCTTGACCTCTTTTGGAGGGAACTGTCTCTGTGGGCTAGTTGCAATCATGCTGGCTATTGGCTTTGGAGGAGGAGCGCGATGCTGAGGCATAGATGGTCTCTCAGAAACATCATCTATTTTCAACATGGATTGTCTTCTTGGAGGTAGACTTGGCTTCTCCTCTCCATCATCTACAGCTGCCTCATCATACACGCTATTTAATATATGTTCTTTGCTATCCAAAGGAGCACTCTTAAAGCCTTGTTCCTTACTTTTCCAATCCTTTGACCACTTTGCTACAGAGTCTGTACCATTTTGAGGTGGTTCAGGTAGAGGCCTACAAGGCCCAACAGGTTCTTCTGCAGAGCTATGCTCTCCAGAAGCATTTGCCAAGCACAGCTGGGCCATTTCATTGGGTAAAGGAGCTAAAAAGTTAGGCCTTAAAGCGCTGCTAGTCTTCTTGTACTTATCAATAAATGTAGCCGGGGCCCAGCCCTCTTTATCATCAATCTGAATATACCACCAGCCACTATGGTTCTTTTCAATGACCTAGCAGGAAACATACAAAAATTATTTCTACAGTGCAGGAAAAAAAAATATTACTATTCAACCATTTACAACACAAAGTAGCAGAAAAAAAATACAAACCAATTAAAAATACAATATGAACACCACCTCGTGTATAAGGTATCAAAAAGCAATTTTTTTTTTTGTGGTAGGGCAAATATAGTTGATTAAAAGAATACTGATTTACAGATTTTCTTGCTGGGAATATATTATGTGGTATACTTCATCTTGCCAAAATAGACTTTGAAATAAACTAACATTTCTATACTGTTAGCTACATGTTTCTGTAAGTGATGTTGCTTCAGGTAATACAATTCTAAGGTCTCCAATGCATCTAGCTTCATGTGCTAGCTGCGGGTAGGGGAGTCTTAGGGTTAGTCTGCAGGGACGGAAGAGTTGGCATTGGGGTAATGGAAAGGGAATCTTAGGGTCTGGCTGCGGGGAAGGAAGTCTTAGGGTCAGGCTGCGGGGAAGAGAGTCTTAGGTTCAGGCTGTGGGGAAGGGAGGGTTAGGGTAATGTAAGGGGAAGGTTAGGGTAAGGGTTGGGGTTAAAGTCATACTCACCATCAGCCTACAAACCTGAGCTCTTACTACAGAAATAAATAACTCACCTCAACTTTCAGTCCAGCCTGGAAGCTGATGCCATCAGGAATGGTGGTCTGGAAGTCTGCAATAGTGTAATACTCTTCCTCAACATGTGGGGGAGTAGGAGGCTTTGGAAGGTTCAATCCTCTGGGCTGAGTAATTGAATTAGAAGAAAAAGACAAGTAAATTAGAGGAGGAAAAACACCATTACAAATGTACACAAAACCCAAATATTGGCTTATATTCACAGCAGTATACATTTTTTTTTCTTTTCCTGGGGAGTATGCACACTAAGAGTTATGTATCCAAGTGAACACTGTATGCATTCCACATAAAAATAACACATTACTTAATAAATTTACAAAATGTAAGCAACACATATCCTCACTCATCTCAAAATATATCCCAGCTCGCTCTCTCTCAAATTTTCACAGGACGTACAGCTCTCCTCTACACTGAACAAATGCTCTGATTTACTGTTACAGACTTCTCCAGAGTTGCCCCCACTCTCTGGAATAACCTTCCTCGCCCAATAAGACTATTCTCTACTATCCAAACTTTAAATGCTCCCTTAAAACTCACCTCTTCAGACAATCTTAGCAAATTCCTAAACCCGCTTCTTAGCATTTGTCTACTCTATTTACAACTAGTTTGTTATCCAGCTTCCTTTCTGCTCCTATGATACACTTTCTCTTTCCATACAAAATTTTCCTTAATTTTGATGCTGGCACTGCTGTGTGATTGGATCATACAGACCACTGAGCACTTTGACCATACAACCTTGCTGGTACATTTTTATGATAAAGTATATATAGCACTTGCCCTTATTTATCAATCCCGAATGTCATATAGATTGTAAGTCTGTGAGCAGGGCTCTCTTACCTATCCAGTCTTGTTACAATGATTGTAAAATTGTAAAGTGCTACGTAATCTGATGGCGCTATATAAAACATGTTAATAAATAATTAAATGTTAATGCAAAATACCTTACCAAAAGAAAATAGCATGTAGTCAATTAATTAAAATAAAAAAAGAATGAAGATTGATCCATTTATGGGTAGAAAGAACACATGGTAAAAATGACTTACAATAGTAAGATCTCGACGAGGAGGGGGTCTCTGTCTCATTGTAGGTGATTCTGTGGGAATAGAAAGTCAATTTGTATTTCTGATTACCTGGATTGTATGCTTTTCTAAGGGTAAGAATCTGGTGGTCAAGTATACCCTTTAAGATCTTTACAGTCTATTACAATGTGTTAGACAGCAATGCTTAGGTATCATAGCTAAGCTGACTTCTATGGTTTTTCTAGGTGTAGTCATATATGTGTGTATTAATAATTTTATCTCGCAAACTAATTATGTAAATATAATTCTTACTCTTGTTATACACAGATATTCATGTTGTACGTTCAGAGATAAACTGATACATAGAGTTGTCCCACTATAACAGTTTTCGGTAAGTGAATTTTAAAATTACATTTATTAAACAACAAATATTAATATGCACAATAGTAAAAGCAATAATTTTAAACATACATAATATAAACGACCAACATAGAAACAACTTTCAAAATATTAGGAAGAGAAAGAAAGAACAGTGTGTAAATAAGTGCACAATATCATATAGTATTCCAAATTGCAAAAAGTATTTTTATTATCTCAAATCAGCGAAATTCAGTTAAAATACAGGGAAGGGGCAGAGACTGGCAGGACACACACAGAGGGGGCAGACTGACTGGCAGAACACACAGAGGGGGACACTGGATATTGGGTGCTGGATACACATGATGATACAATTAATTACATTTTATTGGTATCTATTTTTAATTTGAAATTTACCAGTAGCTGTTGCATTTCCCACCCTAGGCTTATACTCGAGTCAATAAGTTTTCCCAGGTTTTTGTGTCAAAATTAGGTGCCTCGGCTTATATTCGGGTCGGCTTATACTCGAGTATATACGGTACTTACTTATTGCCCTCTGTGTTGTTGTGACTGTTTAAACAATTATATATGCAGGTCCTTGCAGCTTTTTTGCTTGTTTGCAGGGTGGGATTATGCAGTTATATACATGGTTTAGTGTTATATAAAATATTAAATATTTGGAGGGAGAGACTTTCGAATGTGCATTTATTTTGTACACTAGCGGTGTCTGGTGCCTTATTTCCATCTACGGCACTTAGCTGTTAGTGTCAAGTTGAGCCTTGTGTTACACAGTTTGAGCTCATTGATGGGGTTACCCTATTACTCAGCAGCATATAGAGCTGATTTGCAAGCAAGATCTTCTAATCCTATTATTTACTTTCATACTATCATTACACAGTCTGGATATCTGTTGACTTTCAGCATTACATCTCTCTTCTAATTACAACTACACCTATCTTGCCAGAAGTATTAATCTCAGTTCCACCTAAACCTATTGGAAGGTTTCAGTCATACATCTGTGGTGATATGTTGGTTGTTTATATTATGTTTGTTTAATATTATTGCTATTACTATTGTGCATATTAATATTTGTTGTTTAATAAATGTAATTTTAAAATTCACTTTGCAGATATTGTCATAGTAGGACAACTCCAGCGCACTATTATACTCTTTCTTCATTTTGTCAGTCAGATTAGGCAGTATCTGACCAATAGCAGCACTCTGAGCTCTTTCCAATTTCTTTCGATATAATACAATACAAAATACACCAAAGGTCAGAGTTTAGGATGTAGTACGTGTCGCCTTATAGCTGTACATGTATACCTGTATACATATAATATAATATGTATCTCTTTATAACTAGCCATGAATAAAAGTAATGCAGGGGACTCACTTCGTTTAAAGTCTGTGAACTGAGCCTGGCGCCCGGAAAGGTCACGATCTCGACCACCATAGTTTTGTTGCCTAGAAATCCCATCCAAGTCTATAGCACTTGAATTGGCACTGGATCCAGAAGCCAGCTTTTGGGCAAGCAGGTCCCCACTTATTTTCTTTAGATAGGATGCTGGGGCCCAGCCCTCTGCACCTTTGTACCTAGAACAAGACAAAATATTTTATATTTCTCCAGCAAACACAACCACTGAGAACCCACTTACAACCCATTAGCTCTTTAATAGGCAGTGCTATGAGAATAACGGAGGTAAAATGAATTACATTCTATAATGGAAATATTACCTAGCGGATCTTTTTGGTGCATGGTATAGCCCACACTCCATACAAGCCCTCTTTGTGTCTCCACAAAGACAATAGGAAAGCATAACAAAATATGTACATTTTATAGTCAAACATATGTCATCTATATATGGAACACATAGAACCTATAATCATGATGCACATCTTATTAAATGGCACAATGATTATTTGGTCCTCAAATTAATGTGGTGGTTTATGTTTACTCTGTGGTTTTGTATTGAAAATATTCAAGTTAAGGCACTGTGTACACTTTCTATGATGTGCTCACTCAGTACAGTGCTAGAAAGACTAATAAATGCTTGTGTACACAGCATAGACCAATATCTAAACTTCTTGTCTCATCTATGATCTGTTTTTAGACTGCAATGTTTGGTATAGACTGCTGGGTGATACATTAAATTGAGCAGAATCATCTAATTAGGTTTATCAGGCAGGCATGATAATCCTGGCCATCCTGATCAATGCCATTGGTAGCCATTTTTGAAGGTGTTTAAGCAAATCTGTTTCGGACATACACTGCAAACCGCCAGATCAAACCAATTATCATGAGGGGATTGCTGCCTTAAGCCCTTTGAAAACAGGGCCATACCTTTCTTTGTTTTGACAGCTGCCTGTATTTTGTGTGCTCAATATTTATATATATATCTGTTCTGTTTTCCTGATGGGCACTTAGCACTATAGTGGTTTAGCTACAACCACCATCTATCATTTTTAAAGACGTTCATGGAGGAGTCAAACCTTGCAACTACACTTACATGGCCAAAGCCAAGATAGTCAGCCAACATATATATTCTAATCTAATCTAACATATATATTCTAATCTAAGATATTCACTGAATGTGTGTGTGTGTGTGTGTGTGTGTGTGTGTGTGTGTGTGTGTGTGTGTGTGTGTGTATATAACATCTAAAAAGCCCTATGCTATTAAACTATCAGAAAGATCCAAAACAAACATAGAATGACTTATTTCCCTAAACGCAGATTTAATCCCTTATTACTTAGTTTATGAGGAAATGCAGTTTGTATAAAGGAAACCTGTGAATGTGTTACTCACCACTACCAATTTAATGCTACGAATTACATTTTAGAAGTTCAGTACAGCATATTAACCAAATTTATTCTAAAGACCTAAAAAGGTTACTTTTGTAGAAATGTGTGACTGAGCTGGTTTGCTTTTCATACATTTTGTGGATTGACGAGAAAAACATTCAGACATCGCTTATATTTATAAAGTAACCCAAAATGTATGCAAGGACATTATTTTGCTGTAAAGTGAAGGAGAACATGCTGTAGATGTGTAAACCATACCTTATTTTCCACCACCCTTCTAGATTTTTCTGAATAACCTCTACTATGGCTCCTTTGTCCAGGGTGATCTCATCTTGATCTCTTGCCGTGTAGGGGTAGATAACACTGTATTTCTCCTCTGATCAATACAAAATAAATACATTTATAAATCAATTACCATGACATGCATCAGGTATTTTTTTATTAACCCAATTGAGATTGATTGTTGTTTGTAAAAAATTTTTATAATAATAATAATAAACCTAGCAGAATAAACAAACAAAAGAAAGAGTCCGGAAAACATCTGTTTACAACTGTACATCTAGATTGTCAATACATTTACAGACCTTACATTGGAACTGCAGTGGAAAGGGAATACACGTTCTCCCTACTTTCATATCTTAAACTAACACCTACACTAATATACTTTACTGTGCAGAGCTTAAAGCTTGCACAGGAAAATTTCCCAATTGCTGTAAAAGATAATTACAATTTAAAATATGCTGAAGTATATTTTCATACAAACCACAATCCATAGGCGTGACGACACTTGTTTTTTTGGATAATAAATGAAATCACTTTTGTTATTTTCTGCTTCGTATTGAATCTGATACATTATGAGGCCCCAGGCATGCAATTTCATATTTCATTTACCATCAACAAGGGAAATTCCATGCAGGACATGCAAACAGCAATTCTGGGAACTCATGCAACTGACACAGACAATAAAAAGAGACAATAAAACAAGCCACTCTGCACCTGGACCCCATCCACTGGTGTACAAGTCCCCAAGAGTCCGTCGGCGGCCGACATGCCTAGGCAAGGACCAGTATCTCCATGGGGCTGGGAGCATGTTGGGAAGTGACAAAACAGGAAATGAGGAGCTGACATTTTTCTCCAAATATCCCTCTCTTGTGGGGTAGTTTTAAGGAATCCATTTTTGTAGCTATCACACCAATATCACTCTCATTTTCAATCACAATATTTCTCATACACGTCCTTGAAGTGCAGAGTAAGACACGACACACGCACATAGAAGTAGTACACAGACTAGTAAGACATGTTTAGACACCTTAGTGGACTTATTACACAGACAATGAGAAGCTGTGATGAGAGACAACAAGGATCTTCTCTTGTTTCCTTTTATCTAGAAAACTTATGTAAAAGGTAAAAATTAGCAGCATGAAATGGTCACGTGTCTGGTTTTCATCTTAACATGCACTGTAGCTGTGTGTTAGCCTGGATGAAGGGATGGAGTAGCAGAATGCACTGCTTATATCTCACCTTCTTCAGGCTGGAATGTGAAGTCATCTTGTACCCCATCCTGAGCCTCTAAACAAGTTGCCGGTACCCAGCCTTGTTCATCTGCTGTGCTGACAAACCACCAGCCTGAAATCAGCAAACACCATTCTTTTAAATGGCTTCCTACCAATATTTGTACAGCAGAGTTTTCTAATTACCTTTATATTCCTCTTCCCTAAAATACACTAAATACAGTGACTGCCTGAAATAAAAAGGTAAAATGCTAAGATTAATGCCATTTAGGTACACTTTTAAAGTGACCCTTTGGTTGTATCTGTGCAAAATATTTATGAATTTACCCTAATTCATCAATAATTAAATATATTTAAAATAATCTTAGCAATAAAACTTTTTGGTCAATATTAGTCACATGACACTTATGGGGTATCATTGTTACAGCCATATGGTGCTAGTGAGTGTCAGTATCTCAGCTGCCACAGAAATACAATGTGTGGGTGGGGCTGTGTAAATAATTTAGGGACAAGTGAACATGCACAGCACTCTAAGGAGCATATCAGATCACAACATAAGAGTTAATATGTTATCTGCAATCATTTTACACTTTTATATTATTATTATTGCTGTTGTAATCCTAATTATAAATTAATAATGCAGAAATTGTGATTGAGCTATACAATATTGTATTTTTTTAAGCCACTATTTTTGCCTTCCATAAAATCTGCAAAGAGTGTGTGAGATGTCACAAATCCTATGTAGTCTTCTTATTATCAATTAACATTAAATGTTATTATACAAAGTACACAATTAAACACATTATTAAACACAATTAACATGATCACAAACGTGAAACACGCAAGAAGACATCTTAAGTTTCTCAGCCCGAAAAAAAGCATCTCTAAAGCAAATAACAATTGGGGACTTCGGGAGAGATCCAAAGCTACGACGGTGCCGTCCGATGGTCGGATGCGTACGTTAGCCCGGGCGTATAAACCTACACGCCCATGACACTCCCATTGAAAAGTACCTGCTTACGGCGGCTATACCCTACACTAGGTACTACCGTCGGCCGTATGAATTTTCAGACTGAATACGCTGAGCGTACGGGCTTAGAACGCCCATACTGTACAATTTAAATGGCTATCCCCGCCTCCGTGTAGTAAAACGAGCGTCCAGGCGATCGTCGTACTGAACGCACGCCCCTCGAGCGAACACTTCGCTCTCAATACGCCCGCTATCCGCTCATGTCGTCCAGCCGACCGGAAGTTGTCATACTGAGCATGCGCAGTGCGTTTTTTTGTACGAATTTACGCTCAAAACGGTCGTACGCTCGCCCCAAATCGGACAATTTCGTAGCTCTGGATCAGGCCCTTCCTGCATAAAGAAAATTGGCAAAATTTGGAAGTCTGGGTTGTTAATATTGTTGCCACATATGCTGGATAAAGCACACCCATTTTATCAGCCAGGTACTCTGTATATTTTTATTCGAGTTTTTTCTTTTTACCAGACTCGTTTTTCTCAATGATATCCACCACTTGTCCAACACGCAGGCTGATTTCAGAGCTCTCTTGTTTTTCGTATGCTGCCACCACCACATACTGATCCAGGTTAAAGGCATCAGCTGATGCAGAATCTCCACCTGGCAAAAAAAAAAGAGACAAAGTTGTATAAATGATGTTTCATTAAGCAGGAAGCCTGTTATATTTTAATGATTGTTACACAAAAAGAACTTTGGAATAAAATATAATAAGTACACCCAGGTTAATGTACTGTAGTGTAACATGCATAGTGTATTAACATCATGATAATGTACACAAACCTAGCCTCCAGACTGCACCTGAGGTTGGTACCAAGACCTGACTGATTGGTATAGTCATTCATGGCTCCACCAAGGCAGCTGCATATAAGGCTGCTCGATGAGAGTGATCAGCTACCTTCACACACACTAACCAATCACCACCACCTGCCAAGAAGTACTTTTAGCAGCTAAAACTAAACTGTGCACTTGTTTGTCCATGAACAAAGTGGTCCACTGAATGAGAAGTGAATAAAGTCCCATTGTCATTATACTTGGTCACAACTAGAGGGCAGCAGAGCACTAAAAGTGAAGAACTAAAAAGCATCACATTTATAAGCAAAGTAGATTTTCATCTGGTTGTTTCAGAAACATCCAACATTTTTAAGGAAATATTAATAAAATCAGAGCTGGTAAACAATTCAAAGGGCTTATAATATGGTTCATGCAGCCAGGAACCATTTGATCATAAGCTTTGTATGCAGACTTGTTTGACTGTACTATAAAAGTTCAAATAAATTATATATATTGGCCATTAAATGTAGTTGTTCAGAGAATTTTATATCTCATCCAACATGTACTGACCCCAGATGCAACATAAGCTAAAAATCTGCAAGTATCATGACTTTAATTTTACAGGGGTTTTTTTTTTTGCAAATTATTAGCAAATATTTTAAGCATGACAGCTATATATTTAAGTATTGATGTGAAAAGTTGTTACTGCATGCCTGGCCAACCTGTGGCTCTTCAGGTGTTGAGAAAGGACAAGCCCCAGAATTCTATGTCAGGTATTAGCTATGCCTGTGCAGGTAAAGCCGGAAACTTAGGGTTAGGCTGTGGGGGGGTGTAGGGTTAATACTCGCCCATTCACTTTCAGAAGCACTGCCACCGTGGACTTAGGGTTAGGGAGCGGGTTGGGGGAAACAGATATTGCAGCACCGTGTTTGTTGCTCCGGTGAGCGATTGCTATGCCTCATCAAGGCATAAGCAATCGATATCCCAGCCAGTTTGAAACTGGCTGGGAGCGAATGGCCCTTTCGAAATAGTTTGCCATATTGAAACATTTAATTTAAATGTATATAACAACTGTATATTTTGTTAGCATGCCATCTGTATTTGTTGTTTAAAATGATGCAAACAGCACAGTAGGTTACCCTACTTCAATACAATACTTGTCTACTCAATGCACACTGCCATCAAATGCTATTTGTCACAACATCGTGAAACAGGACATGATGCACAATGACTGCCCTGTTTCACAATGATGTGCTCTACAGTATTGCACAATGGATGCAGAGACTGATGAGACAACTCAATTCTCAGCTTCTGCTCCCTTCTAGGTTTTACCAAAATGAAAAATCAGTGTTTTAAGTGGTGCGGTATTTATATAGTGGTATGCCACACCATCACTCCCACAGATTTATGATTCCATCCCATCTCTTCTAAATGTCCATACAACCGTTTCTAGATTTTTACTTAGATCACTGGAATAAATAGAAATATGTCAGTGTGTAAACGCTCATATATTACCTTTAAAGAGTTTACTAAACAATTTTGAAAATACTTATTGGGATGGGTTTCCCCTGATTTTAGACATTTCTATGTAACTACCATCATGTGTAAACTAGCGGTCAGAGTGCATTATTGTTGTATAGCTAGATATTGCTATGTTCACTTAAATGCAACAAGAGCAGGGGCAATAGGCCTTACATGTAACCTTTTAATGCTACCCTGCAGCCCTCTCTTTTGTTTAAAAGTAACTAGAATGCTCTCTTTATTGGGTGGTGGTCACTAAGATGCACACTGTATTTACTTGTGGTTACTAGAATGCTCTCTGAATTGGGTGGTAGCCACTAGGATGCACTCTGTATTGGGTGGTGGCTACTAGGATTCTCCCTGTATAGGATGGGTGAGTATGGTGATCAGCATGCCCACCCATTCATTTTCGGATGTGCCGCCCACCAGACCTGTTGCAAACTCCACCGGAGAGGTGATTAACCACTCCAGGGACTTTTAGGGTTTCGGGGGGGTTAGGGCCATAGAGAGGGTTAAGGTTAGGATCAAGCTGTTGGGAAAGGAGACTTAGGGTTTGGCTGCGGGGAAGGGAGGGTTAGGGTCATGGAAGAGGAAGGTTAGGGTAAGGATTAGGGAAAGGGTGGGGATTAGATTTTTTTACTTACCTTTCTCTTCGAGACAAAAGCAATCGATTTCCCAGCCAGTTCAGAACTGTCTGAGAGAATGGCCCTTTCGCAATAGGGCTGTTTTCAGCCAGGACTCACACCCAGCTACTAGGATGCTCCCTGTATTGGGTGGTGGTCACAAGGATGTTCCTTGTATTGGGTGGTGGTAGCTCAGATGCTCTCTCTCTCTATTGGGTGGTGGCCACTAAGATGCTCTCTGTATGGGGTGGTGGCCACTAAGATAATCTCTGTATTGGCTGTAGCCACTAAGATGCTCTATGTTTTAGGCGGTGGCACTAGGATGCTATCTGCATTGTATACTGGTCAAATCTATAAATCTCTTACTCTGTTATTATCCAACTTAATTTTTTTTGCCCATCATTTAGTTGATCCTGCCCACATGTGGCCTCTTGCAGATTTTTTTCCAGGGCCACTTTTACTTCACAATCTATCCTTGTATATGAGGATCCAAATACTTTACACCAAGGACATATGAACTATGGGCATACCACAAGTGAACCACAGAGAAAGCGTATTATTTTAGAAGTCTTTCACTTTTTGGTTTACACTTGCTTTGAATGGAATGCAATGGCAGTGACCTAAATTTTATTGGAGACAAATTGATTCAGTCTTCAATGTATAGTGGGGTTATTATTTGATCTTTGTCTTAAGAGTACATTTATCACCTATACACAGCGATGGAAGACATTAAAGATCTCATTGCATTGCCATATTATATTATAAATAAATATGCATATTATAAAAATATACCACCATAAATCACTTTTCCCTAGACTGGACAGGATGCAGTTAACAATGGTTTAGTCAGCTCAAATTAAATATAAATTTTCCTAAATGTTGCACAAAGAGAGTATCCAAAACACACACACATACATACATACATACATATGCATATGTGTAAATAAATA
>WWET01001753.1:76719-93807 GCA_011038615.1 Limnodynastes dumerilii | reverse complement strand
AACATGCAATGAAACAGCACAGGTCTCTGGTCCAACATTTCAGTTTATTCAACTGTCATCGGGGACATATACCTGAAACATTGGACCAGAGACCTGTGCTGCTTCATTGCATGTTATACTGGAGTGCCGCTCGTGTCTTGTACTATATTGTACAGTTGGAGTGTTCTTCTCTGCCTGGTGAAAGGCCACCTGGGACTGTTTATGTCTGTATTTTACCTTTGGGAGTGCCAAGTCCATGGGAATGCATATATATTAGTCTTATTAAACAATTTGAGAGAAAGTTACAACACCATGACTTATTATATCTTAGGCCTCAGTAAAGCTGAATTTTTTTTTTTTTTATACAAATGGAGAATCTTATACCTGTTGTGTTATAGAAGATTTTTCCTTTAATAAACTCTCCTAAATAGGGCAATACAAGCCCTATTCTAGGGATCAGTTTAGATTGGTGCAAACATTGGGAGGCGTATCTTCTCCACCGCGCAATGATTGGAAACTCAAGAGATGCAGCCATACCTCCATGCAGTTATTTATAACTATGGTAATCCCATGGTTGTTAAATATGTTGGAAGGTATGATGAAAAGTAACAATGAATGCATATCCATAACTATTGTATCCTATTCTGCAATATAGTAACAAAATGTCCCAATGGTTATGTCATGACTGGGTGTAATTAAGCATATCTGATGTATGATGAATTTAAATCAGTCTCATGTTAGTGTTGTGGAGCTGTATGCATAGTAATGTTAATGATGCCTCCCATGTACGCATATATTAGTATAGATACATGTAGCAGCCTTACCTAGTTTCTTCCTTCCAATGGCTTCTCTGAAAGAGAAAAAAAATCCAATTATCAATACTGCAAACTAATCAAATTGCACTACATACCACCATATTTTGTGTTCATCTAATTGGTCATTAGAATAAATTAGTTATCGGGTACTGCTATCTACAGAAGGTACATCTGTCTTATTGGAGCTTTAAAGTAATTCATTATTAGCCAGGCCATTATGGCTTAATATTTAACATCTTAAATATCTTGAATATCATGCTTAATAGATTTCTGAATAAGTAAAAATGAAAATAAACTTAAATGTACTTCAATCTATTGCATCATTAATAACACATTTGCAATTTTATGATTCTATTTAGTAGCTCGAATTCTCTCTACTCCTCTGCTTTTTAGTGAATATACTTTCCTTCTTAAAATGCACTCACTGCATTTTGTTTATCTCATATGTGTTACCTGAAACATGACAAAATAGTATAAAGGGGAAAAGATCTGTATAGTATGACTGAATCTAGATCAAAGGGGGGCTAAAAGACCTGGTCCTTCAGACCACTTGGTTCTATCCTATTCTATTCTTTGAAATCCATGCTTTTTCCCAAAACAACCTATCCAGAGTTGCGACTCGCACATCTGCTGCGTTAAACTCTGGAGCAAGTCCATATTGTACAGTGTTACCTTACTATTATAATAAAATTTCATTCTGCTTATTCTAAACCCATCCACCACAATAAATACAATAGTTCAATAGTTGCCAAAGCCATTCATTTTTCCTATAATCTGTAGTTGTCTTTGAATGCATCTGGATATTTTCCTAGCTCAGAAGGCTAGTAATGTGGGATCTGGAAAAGCAGCCAAACAGTTTAGATTTAATATTCTTCACAAATGTCTATCCCCATGCATACATATTCCAAGCCATGTAAAATGTGTGAAATCACTTAAACTGAATGTATAAAAGAACTGAATGTTGACAGATGATCTGGTTGAGTGCACATTTTAATCTACACACATTAATTGAAGCAAGGCGATGTCTGATTAATGTTGGACTTGGCTCAGAGTGTCTATCGACCATGTAAACCCCTGTAGACAATACCATAATAGACTACAATGTAAAGTGGCCTCAAATCTGGTTAATAAGACCAAGCTTTGTGAGACGGCAGAGGGTTAAATTATTTCAAAGCCGGTCAAAGACTTCATTGCAGTAAAAGTCAGCAGTCAGCTGGACAAAGCACACAGTGTTCTATTTTTAGGTGATGTCTTTCAGTTTCATTCAAAGAACATTCCTTATTGTGCATAAACAAACCTTACTGGACAACAATAAATTGATTCTGCATTTCAGGACACAAAACATGTACATCAGTGTTACCACTGTTGTAGTATCTGCTGTGGTCACTTATAGTTTTACTTTTTTTTTTAACCACATTCTATTTATTAGTTGAAAACACAACCCCAAAATAACAATACTGGGCTGGATTCATACTTAAGTGTGATCCGTAGGTGCGGATACGAATGTATCCACACAATTTTCCAGAATTAAGATACAGTACATATTTAATTCTATTACAAATGTTAAGATCACATCATTAAAGGCAGTGATAAAACTTCACACTTTACTTAATCATTCAACCAAGTGTGTACACTCCAGCACTTGATTTGTCCAATATTTCTCATGATTACAAAGCAGTCTGGTGAAGAATGAAAAAATGTGTACAATGAGGCAAACCTTTGACCAAAATGCAAATTTGCTGTAAAATTGGACATGTTGGTATCATGGATTGGGTGTTGTATCTGCAAATTGGTTGAAACCTTGATTTTCAATAGGAATATGTTAAAAGGCTGGTCACAAGTTGGATCTGAAGACGATTGGTCAAGTGTGTAGCAAGCTTTTGTGTTTTCAGACAGTCCAAGTGCCTCAAAAAAGGTTTGTAGGTAAACATTTTAGATGATGGTATGCAATAATCAGAACCCTGCTGCGGATTTACCTACCGCTGATTTGACCATAGCAAATATTCCACGTTTCCATGCAAAAGGTATATTGAACAGGGATTGAAACGTTATCACTTTTTTTTTTCCACATGTCACATTTTAGTCTGGGGAAAACATCAGGTAAAAACATTTCTAAATGTTCTTATGTCTGCCCTGTGGAATAGAATCAGAATAATAGTGCTTCAGATCCTTCCCATGTGGAGTATCCCTGGTCACCCCTTTTTGCAGGATACCTGGTTCACATACAGGAGAAATCCACATTGATACATTTATACAAGCACGTGACCTGCATTTTTCTTGGGTCTTTTCCACTGTGTAAAACGGGCATTATAGGTGTGTAAACAAGCCGACCCTCTATGTATTCAATGGCACATTATCCAACTTCTGCTAATATCAATGACTTATTCTGGCCATACACAGTAATTTATGCAATGAGTCTTATTGGATCAGCTAGTGCAGTAAATGTCAGGTCTTACACATACAGCTGTGGAAGAACACTTTTCAAGATGAGTATTATTTTATATGGAGTAGCTTTCTAATCCTTATGGCTCTGTTATTTGGCAGCTCACTATGTTCGGGCACAAACATTTCCCCTTTCACCACACTGTTACATTACATTATGAATTTCAAATATCTGCTAATTACTTCGAGTCAAATACGAATGATTTAAGCAATAGCCTGACACAAGGACAAATTCAAGGTCAAGTGTGATTAGAATTTCTAATTGCAAATGATGAATAGTTTCAATCTCTCAATAAAACATGATGGCAGATTTTGAGCCAATACCTCCCATTGCAGTAAAATGTGACCATATGCACCTACTAAATACTGCAGAAATGCTGCATACAGGAGAAGATGACTGCAAGGACTGCTAAGAATGCTTCTATATAGCCTGCAACATTAAAGCAGTGAACACTCAGAGTACCCTTTAATTTGGGTGTGGTTTGCTGGTATGATGTGTCTATTTTACACATAGTTTTCCAACAGGAGAGAAGAGACAGCAGTCACTTTGCAACCAAGGCAAAAGAATGGATGAAGAGCATCATCCACATCTGAATGCTGCATGGGCAACGTAAGATTTTCCCTTAACCCCAACCCTTACCCTCACCTTAACCCTCCCCTCTATTACCCTCCATCTCCCACAGCCTAACCTTAACCTTTTAGTAACCTAACCTTAACCCCTATCTTTTGTAGCCTAACCCTAACCTTAATCCTCAATTTCCTGCAGCCTTAACCTAACCCATCACCGTCTATGTCCCACAGCACTCTTCCAGGTGTCCATGAGAGAACATTTCGCTACAGGGAACAGGTTTGATGGCTTAAAAGCATACTGGCAGCAAAAAAAAATAAAGAATAGCACTTCATTTCTTAAAGTGATCTACATGACACAGGTCCCAAGGATGTTTTGGTGCAAAACTCACACCTTTGTTTTTTTGCCATTAAAACAGAGACATTGGAAGCCCTGGACTCCAAGTACTGTCCCTAATTTGGAAGCATAGACCACTTTATGATTTCATTTAATTATCAATAATAATATACTGCTCTTTGGCTAGAAATCCTCCTTAATGCGCAGCCACTAGAAACTGATCAGTATACTTGTAACCAGTTTCTTGCATTGACAACATTTTACAACCCTGTTGACTGTTAAAATAATGTCCTATTCTGACTTGTTGAATGTTAGAGTATTGTCATTATAAGGTGTTACAAGTCTTTGTTTTCTGCTAATAACTGAGGGCCTGATTCACACTTAAGAACGCAATAGATTTCTAAATATAGGCACCTAATAGCAAGGCAAGTCCCTTAACTGTAGGTTCGCATTTGAATGCGCAGGGCGTCTACTTAAGAACTTAACTGCATAACCGCGCCTTCATTTGGTCATTTAAATGCCTCTCTCCACCCAAATCTGCGTATCTGCCTAGTTACTTATTCACAGAACGCCCCTTTTTGCGTATGTTACTACGAACCTAGAGACTTTAGGTGCGTAATGTATAAGAACATAATTTGCATGCGTAAGTCCAACGTAAACAGCGTAGAAAAGTTACTACGCATGCGCAGTGCATCCGTTGTTAAATATACGCACTTAAAACTACGCAGATTCTTAAGTGTGAATCAGGCCCTGAATCGTTACCTCAGTGAGATCAGACCTCCTAAACGTCTATGCGCATACTCATCCGATAACAGTCTGGGTATTATAAAGAAACCTAGAGCTTGTGTGATATACTGGTAGGACAAGGCATTGTGGGGCAACCATCAAAGCCAATCAGTCCTGCTCCTAATCACCATGTGCTACCACTGATGCTTGCTGCTGCAGAGCTGTAGCAGGCTGCCCAACAGCAGGACGATGCACAGGGAAGGAGTTCCTGATGTGAATTATAATTGCTGGTCCGTGGCACTCCGCCCCCTATGTACCTAAGTAACATGGGTGATGTCACATAGGGGGCGGAGTACCGTGGCCCCTGTCCTGGGTCCCTAAACTCCTGGTGGTACTGGCCACACGTGCTATGTGCTTCCATATATTTCAGTTTGCAATTTATGAATGCAATTCTGATAACGCATTTTATCTTTTCACAAAAAATAAACCTTTTGTGCTTTGGAAACACAGCGATCGTGTGGGAACTCTCCCTGTCACTCCCTCTCTCATGTGGATATTGTGTGACTTACAATGCCATAGGGCAGCCTTAAGTCACACAAGCGAATCTGCTGCCCATTTAACTGCAGATCCACTCATAATTACCTAATCCTTCCCTAACTGTACAATAAAAATGCTTCGCCCCGTCCACCTTAGTGGGCAGAGAGGAAGCACAGCGCCTTTTCTCGTAATTCCTAGTATATGGAACTAAGTTGCGTATGATAGAAGTTATGTGCGTAAAATGCACATAACATCTAGAGGGCGCATGCGCCCTACCCTCAAAGCACCCCACTTACACATGGGGTGCCGGACACAAGTCTGGATCCGGTTCATAATGTCAATTTACAGACAACCATAAGAAACTCCATTGCACATTCTGTATCTAATGAACATGTAATTATTAATATCTTTTATAACCTCAAAAAGCTCTTGACAGATAAATTTAGTCTGCACACAGTAGTTGTTAATAAATGCTTTTCCAACTGATTGCTATGAATTTATAGAGGTTTACGCTTTGACCTTATTCAAATCTAATCTATAAAAGGCAGCATTATTCAATGAACTGCATTATGAAAGACTGCAGGTCCCTGTGTGTCTCCAATCTCATCCCAATGCTTCAACATTTAACCTCAGCATGAGACAATAACACTTAGTAAATAAGGGCAAATCATGCAACAGGCAAGACAAAAAAAAAACAAACGATTTACCCAAAAGTAAAAAAAAGTATTACAAAAACAAATAGTTTTTCCAGAAAGAAATCCAATCACAAAGACATAAAATCATTCTAGTATAGTTGTCTCACATTGTCAAAAACACAGAATGTACAACTGTAAAGTAATAACATAATACAACCTTCTTTTCCCAATAGTTCTAAACAATTTAACTTAAAGTTGTCCTAAACAAAAAAGCACATACATTAGTCACAAAGCAGAGAATAAAAGCATCTCAAAATGAGAAATTCTGTTGCCTTACATCTTCATTTTCAGCATTAAACCATATGGCACTTCTAATATGATCCTATATGGAATTATGAAAATCACATTGCTCAAATATTTAATATAGTTTCTACTTTTGACTTGTATGATGATAAAACACTTATTTTGAAGCATAAAAATACTGACCAACTTTATTTAACCCATAATGTTTCATGTAATGAAAACCAGTGTATTATTTAGATTGTAGAATATGGGTTAAGGATAATACTTATAATAGTACATACATACACATTAAGGACTGAAAGGACTGACATGCTTTGACATTAACTCTCTCTTTTCTTGTGATCATACATCAATTAAATGAAAATCTGTAATATAAATATATATAAATTACAAATTTTACTAAGTAGCTAAAATTCTAATAATCGAAGTCCCTCAAAGCCTATTTATTATTACTTTCTGATCATAAAAGTCCCTGATGGTGGATATGTCTCTGATGGGAAAACTAATGGATTAGAGGCCTTCTCCTAAGCCCAGAAGGTGATTGAAATATATGACATGCCAGGCACAGCTCTTAGCTAAAGAAGCCATAAGTGCACTTAGGATAATAAGTGACATGAACTGCAAGTTAAACAGGGCAAGCAGGGGAGATTTGTTAGCTCATCCTTCTCTGCAATTTCAGTATTGAAGGCTATAGCATAGTATGACACATACATGTGAGTGGGCAGCTTAAGCAAGCCTTGTTCCTGTTCTTGTTCTACTGAGAAAATAGCATTGGGGAGTCTTATGGCAATAAGTACACAAATTTAGCAGTGGCGCATTTTCCAGTAAGCATGTTCCAGGCCAAGTGACAGGGCCTTGGCAGAGGTGTCCACACTTTTCTCACCTGTCTTCTGGAGGGGTGTGGGTCGTCCCCACTTAGAACAGCCCTAGTTCAAAACTGGCTGGGATTTTGATTACATATTCCTCAATGAGGCATAGCAATCGATCCACGGAGCACGGAGCTTTCGGTGCTCCGAAAGATAAGAAAAAAAAGTCCCCCCACTCCTTTCCCTAATTCTAACCCTAACCCTCCCCTCTCATTACCCTAACCATCCTTTCTTTGCAGCCTGACCCTAACCCTTTCTTCCTGATAGCCTGACCCTAACCCACAATCTCCCGCAGCCTGACCCTAATTCTCCCTTCCCTGAAGCCTGACCCTAACCCTCCCTCCCCTGGTTGCATTCTCCGGTCAGAAAATCCCATTTCCGAAATAGGGACATACAAGTTCGTTTTCGGATGTCCCTATTTTGAATACTTACCAGATTTTTTTTTTTTGCAGAATGGGTGAGTATGCCATTCGGCATCCTTTACCCATTCTCCTTCGGAAACCTGTGCGGGGTAGGAAGGGTTAGGATCAGGCTGCAGGGGAGGGAGATTTAGGGTTAGGCTGCAGGAAAGGGACAATTAGGGTCAGGCTGCGGAAGATGGTGGGTTAGGGTAAGGCTGCAAGGAGGGGAGGGTTAGGGTCAGGCTGCCAGAAAGGAAGGGTTAGGGTAGTGAGAGGGGAAGGTTAGGGTTAGAATTAGGGGAAGGAGTGGGGGACTATTTTCACTTACTTTTCGGAGCACCAAAAGCTCGGTGCTCCATGGATCGATTGCAATGCCTCCTTGAGGCATATGCAATCAAAATCCCAGCCAGTTTGAAATTGGCTATGAGGAAACGGCCCTATCGAAATAGGGCCACACCCCACTCCCCCGCACCCTGGAAACGTTACTCACCTTTCCCTGCGGTCCAGCGGTAGATATAAAATATTGGCGGCGGCGGTATTTCTATATAAGAATGGGTATGTCCTTAACACCAATGACTACAATCTACGACTCACCATGACTAAGAGTCTAACTAAGGTGGACTTTCTAGACGTAACTATCTATGTCAATGTTAAAAGACAACTATGTACTGATTTATTCAGAAAAACCACCTCCACAAATAGTAACCTCCATCACTCCAGCTCTCACCATAAAAATGTTTTGAACAATATCCCAAAGGGTGAATTTTTACAGGTACGACGGAATTGCTCTTCAACAGGTTTTTCTCTATATCATGCGATTTGCTGCGATTTGTTAAAGGGCTAATCGCGGTGGTTTTCTAATGAAAATCACTGCGATTTAGCCCTTTAAAAATCGCAGACCATCGCCTGATATTAAAAAATCTCGGTCAAATTGCGTTTTAATGAATTCCCAAAAAGTTTTTTAAAAATCGCGGCAATATCGCCGCGATGGCCCGATTTTAATGAATGAGGCCCTTGGTGTGTGTGTATAACTCTTATGACTGATGTTACATGGTTTTTGAGATAAAATGGACATGGTTCCTTTAAGAAATCCCTGAGACTACTCATAAACAATCTGGCTATTATAATCTCTTAGCTATGTCTCTTTCTTTTCCTCTTTTCTGTGATATTATGCATATAAAAAAGGTTTTGCCATGCTCACATAACTAATGCATGAGCTATACTTAATTTAGCCACATTTTGATGTTTTATTCCCCCTTCTCCCCGTTATGTGTAAGTTTTCCATTTAAGGCTTCCCCCTTCCCTGTTTAGAAACATGGATACTAGCCCCAGTTTGTGCGCTTGATTTTAATTTTCTAATTGTATTTTATACATTTACACTGTTGCCGATATGTGTACGTCTTATTCATTGTACCCTATTTAGCCTGCAGGTGCCATAAACGAAACCAACTGGCTTACCTGGCTATTTAATCCTGTCACCTGCCGACTTCAAACCACGCCTTGGAAAAAGTAAGAGTGTGGGTGAAATGCGCGTCAGCTTGTTCTTGGAGCTGCCGGAGATCCCTTATGATGGAGTGCACCGGCTGATCCCCGTTCCAGACTCCACTCTCTTGGCATAGCTACCCTGCACTTGCTTCAGAGCCCATGGCACAGCAATTACGGAAGTTAGAGAGGGAGGGTGAGATGCAGCACTAATTGTCTCTTAGGGTTACTTCTCTCCTCAGTTAGATAGGCTGTTGCTGTTGAGCTCTGATATTTTTTAATCAAGTATGTTTTTTACATATGTTTATATCGCATGGATATATTGCACTATTGCCACTATATAAGTGATATGTTCACATTCTTTTATTGCTAACTTTTAAATAGATTGAAGTTTAATGTTTTAATCATCAGTTGACTCTGTCTACGATTATAAGGTGTCCACTGTGTAAAGGTTTCAGGAGTGCATTTATTGTGCACTCCATTTGTTCTTTTGGTGAGTATGCCGATCCGTATACTCACCCATTCTAAAATAAAAATTATAAAGCGGGCACTATTCGAAATAGAGACATCCGAAAAGGAACTTTCTGATGTCTCTCTTTTGCAAAGAGGAGTTTCTGACCAGGGACTGACAACGCTTACGGAGGGGTCCTGCAACTCACTCACAGTCCTGTGTCACAGAGGGTTCCAAGCAGATTTTAGATCTAGATTTACTAAGCTGTTTGAAATGAAAGGTGGAGATGTTGCCCATAGCAACCAATCAGATTTTAGCTCTCACTTTCATATTACATACTACAAAATGTCAGCTGGAATCTAATTGGTTGCCATGGGCAACATCTCCATTTTTCCATTCCTGCAGCTTAGTAAATTTGGTCCTAAGTGCCAGGACGCCTAGCTCTCAGTCACATGCAGGATCTTTCTCCCAGTAGGATGGGACACAGTGTTATGATGGAGGAGAGGGAGAACTAGTTATGTTGTGTCTTGGGGTAGCCTGAACCTTAAACCAGGCCTTGAACTTAATAGAATAAAAAAAAACCCCAGTTAGTTGATATTAATATAGGAATTATACCAAGTCCCTTTTTAAATTTAGGATTCAACATGCAGAATTTAGGTCAGTTTGGAAGATTACATTAGCAATTTTGGGTTAATGGATCATGCAAAAGTAATATATGCAATATATGCAAGATGAGCTAAGAAACGGCAACTCATCTCTGCACAGTTTATATTTGTCCACCCCCACAATTTAACAAGATTTTGAAAAGTGTACATTTGTATTATACAAAATAATGGCATATTGGTATGATTGGAACTGCACTGAAAACTGTGTTTATTTCACAAATCAATAAAAGTCTACAATTATTATAATCGATCACACAGTGTATACACAGAGCATATGTGAGAGTATGCATATATAAATCCTAGCACAGATCAACACTCAGACAAACACCCTTCTTATCAGGAGGAATTGGTGGTGTCTGGCTCCTTCAAAATTCACATCTAGCCTAGATTCAAAGGAAACAATAACATGTGACTAGTCTAAAACTGGCCATACACTAGTTCTATTATTTGTCCCAGCGAAGAAGGCTGATAAACTGGATGATTTACCGTTAAGAAAGGTTCTGATATAGGTGCCACTCAGCTCTCCTACTGGGACTGATAACTCTGGCAGAAGAGAGAGGTGCTGCCAAGATTTACAGGATTAGTTGCACATGCCTCCTGTTAGTCTCTACAATGATTGGCTGGGCTTTCTGTCAGTCCCAGCATAAGACCCATGCAGCTAGCCTATTGGCTGGATGCAAAAAAAAAAAAAAAGAAAAGAGAAAAATTATGACACTTCCTTGCCCCAGTTTAACTGTCTGACACAATAACCTGTTAGTATAGCAGTAATATACTTATGAAAGCTCTGCATCGCTTGAAAAATGCAGAACTTTCATTACTTTCATTACCATTACTGCACTTTATTTGCTAATAATAATGTACAGACAGAGATAACTATTCGCAGGGGGAGGAGGTACATTTAAAATGCAGCTTGGGTCAGATATATTTAATGCACTCTAAGTTAAAACTATCAGGCCACTTGAAACAAAATATTGGCAGGAAGTACTTTGGCTTTGCCCATGGCATGAAAGTTCCAAGGACATGCGCTTGGCCCTCTTAGCCCCAATTGTTCATTGAAGGTATATTTTATTGATTACAGCTATTGAATTCATTTTCTATTAATAAATTCTCCCATAATATTGTTATATATGTAAATGTTTCATGCCATCTTTTTATTTCTCAGCCATAAGTTCATTGTTGTGAATTTCCACCTTGTGTTTACCATGCACATTGTATTATGGCTACAAAGTGTGTGTAATTATGCTCCAAAACTTTATACGGATACAAACACTAGTGGCAGCAGCTATTTCCCAATCCGTCATCAGACTAACTGCTAGCTGCCACCTACTTTTGCATGGAAAAGTATCCTTTATTAGCCTCTCGACTTGTTATTCCAAACTAAATGTTTCTGGTTAGAAGATGTCACAAGACAAGAATTATGCAATTATTATGATTGAATTCATTCCAAAAATTGTGATTTACTAGAATGTTTTGAAGAATCAGCATAAGTGTTTCCTGTATAAAATAAAAAAAAAGTTAATAATAAAAAAAAGCTAGATTATTTAAAATACCATAAACTGTGAAAATTAAAATGTGACCCCCCTATCTCTAGCTTACCTGGATACCCAACAGGATACATTAATCTCATAGTCATTGACGAATAGACAAAGAGGTCACCTGAAGTGCACCAGACGGCTGACCCCTTTTCCTAAACTTCCTCCTGTCCTCAATTAACCTACATTCCATTTTAAAGAAGAGTAATCTACAACTGGATGTTCTAAAATTATTTTTTGCAGTGAAAAAATGCTAAATTACAACCTTTTTTTTACCGCATCCTACACTTCAATTAAGAAAATCATCTTCACAAGGCCCACAACAATTTCAAAGCACATTTTTCTGCATCTTCTAAGAATCTTGTTAATGAATTATGGACCACTAGTTGATTGAGGTGTGCCAGGTGCCCAGCCTCATACACACTCATACTTTATGGCAGAGAATAAGTTAAATAATATAGGTGTCAAAGCGCACATCCAAAACAAAGGAAATGCTACATTACCTGACTTCCTCACTAAGTAAGTTTATTAACATGGTAAAAAAAATCTTAGATAATATATATAAGGCTATTTTAGACACAACTGGAACAAGTAGAATTTCTAAAGTTTCCAAACAGTAAACCCCAGATGCTTACATAAGTCATTTTTTAGAATTAATAGGTGTAAGAAGGCCCTCCAGAAGGCTTACAATTTATAGGACATTGGGGATTGATACTATATATACTGTATCACACACAGTGCTTTTTAGGTCAGAGAATGCACCGGAACAAAGTTCCGGCATCTTCTTTTGATGGATTTTCCAAGTTTTAAAAGTTTCGGCGGCTAAATCATTAAAACGATGCATGCAGGATGCTTGTGTGTCGAGTCCGATGTATGCGTACTTTATCCGCACTGGTCGTGATGGCATTGCTCGGGTTGTGGCTGTTGTCGCGCGTGAGTTGGTGTGAGTTCTGGCACCTATTTTCTTACAAAAAACGTACTGATCATACCAATGGGCCTGCCAGGTTGTATGGTAAATGTGCTCAGTGCTCTGTATGATACAGTCACACAGCAGTGCCAGCAGCAACACTTAGGGCAATTTTAGTATGGAAAGAGAAAGTGTTCAAATTCGTGTTAATCATGTAGTAGAAAGAAAATTGAAACTAGATGTAAATAGGGTAGACAAATGCTAAGAAATGGGTTGAGGAATTTGGTAAACTTATTGGGCGAGGAAGGTTATTCCAGAGAGTGGGTGCAGCCTGGGAGAAGTTCTGTAACCAGGGATCAAAGCATTTGTTTAGTGTAGAAGAGATTTGTATGTCCTTTTAAGTTCTGAGAGAGAGAGAGCTGGGATATATCTTGAGATGAGTGAGAACATGTATGCAGGTGCAGTCTTATTGTTGGCTTTGTAGGTTATTAATAGGACTTTGTATTGAATTCTGTGAAATACACGCAACTAATGTAGAGT
Organism: Limnodynastes dumerilii; assembly: GCA_011038615.1. Taxonomy (NCBI): domain Eukaryota; kingdom Metazoa; phylum Chordata; class Amphibia; order Anura; family Limnodynastidae; genus Limnodynastes; species Limnodynastes dumerilii. The sequence continues at coordinate 80,622 of WWET01001753.1, read as the reverse complement.
CTGACAAAGTGGACCTGCTCTAGACGAGCGTTTTGCAAGGAACATCAGTCTAGCTGCTGCATGCAGTATAAACTGTAGGGGTAATATTATATTGTGGAAGTTCAAATAAGGAGAGTATGTCAATAATCAATTTAGGAGATGATTAACGCATGAAGAGTTTTTGCAGTTTCCTGTATGAGATATTTGCGTATTTTGTAAATTAGATATACAGTATGTAGCAGGATTTTGAAATGAATTACATGTGAGGAACAAAGGACAGTTCATGGTCAATAGTAACACTTAGGCAGCAAGCTTTATGAGTAGGGATTATTTCCATGTTTTCAACAGAAATAGAGAGAGGTGGGTAACTTTTATTGGCAGGTGAAAATATTATTAGTTCTGTTTTTGAAAGATTAAGTTTGAGATGGTGGGAGGACATCCAAGATGAAATGGCAGAGACATTTAATTACGCGGGCCAACACAGATGGTGAGAAATCAGGGGTGGATAGGTAGATTTGTGCATCATCTGCATAGAGATGATACTGAAATCCAAATGACTTTATTATCTGTCCAAGGGAAGTTGTGTAAATAGAGAAGAGCAATGGACCTAACACCGAACATTGTGGTACTCCGATAGAGGAAGAGCAGGGGATGTGGATCCAGAAAAGCAAACACTGAAAGAGCGATTAGTTAAATAGGATGCAGTGCAGTTTCCGTGGAGTGTCAGGAACGAAAGCCTGACTGAAGAGGATCCAGAAAATCGTGTGAGAAAAGGAAGTAATTCAGGCGAGTGTAGGCAAGTCTGCTTTGAGGGGCTTGAATAAAGATGGGAAGATACCAATAGAGAGATAGAGAGAGATTACAGATAGTAGTTACAATTGGAATAAGTGAGGGTACAGGATCAAGAGGACAGGTAGCAGTGTAGGAAGAATGCAAATACTTCCTCTTCATTTGTAGGTTGAAATGAGGACATGGTACCATAGTGTGGAGGAGAGGGACTGGGCATTATGTTAGTTGATAAGGAGATGTAGGAGGACAATTCTTGTCTGATCTTGTCAATCAAGTGCAATGAAAGATCTTGAGTACAGACAGAAGTTGGTGGATTTTGCTCAGGAGGGCTCAGTAGGAAGAGAAAAGAGGCCCTTGGTGTTAGAAGCCTGAAGAGAAATGAGAGATTAAAAGTAAGATTGTATGGCATTGTCCAGAGCATTTTGATAAGTGTGATAAGTGTTGGGGGGAACAAGATGTGCACCAACAATGTTTTGCTTTGCTGGATAGTTTTGTAAAGTTTTGTGTGTCGTTAGTGTGCCATGGCTGATGTTTAAATCATCGTGGCACATGAGAGGTAGCTGGAGTGACTTCATCAAGGGCAGCTGCTATTAATTCATTATGGTGAGATACAGCCAGTGGAAGGCCCAGAACAGGATCCCCGGGTTAAAATTTTGCCCAGCATAGCAACAGGAGGTCCAACCAGGAACCAAACCCCCCTAAAACCTAACCAAGATCCAACTGGACCACCTTGCAGTGGGTTTATCCCAATCAGTGCTGGGGTGTCTCAATGTATAGCCGGACAGACAAACAAACAAACAGACCAATGAATTTTATATATAAGATGTGATCTCTTATCATATGGATGGGGAAAAACCTAAAATCTAACGCACATGTGTCCTTAATAGAAGCTGGATACTTCATATTACTCTCATACATCTTAATCAGGACTCATTTTTAGAGAAATGTGCAAGGACACTGGGCTATTGTAAACTTGGCACACTATAGAAGGAACAAAGGAGTTTGGGTTTATTGAGATCACACAGCATTCACAATAAAAATGAGCTTCATGCAGAGCCAGATGGCTGCTCCTGTCAGTGAGGTCTAGCTTGGCAATGACATAACGACAAACCTCAGGTGACCTGGTGATAACAGTACTCTTACAGGATCTAGATCCTTGTCCCAGAAGGTTACATCCACACACAAACTCATCATTAACCTAAAACCACTATTTAATGCCTCCTGTATGGGCTTCACATGATTCACATAATCATTCTAGTGCTGGCATAAAGTCACATGCACATGATAGAACAAAGGCAAGAGATTAAGGATTTAATCTAAACAATCTCCATATTTTCAATTTAATCATACTACTGATAGTATACAATGACTGTGATGTTACAAATGGGGCACCCACTCACTTAGTTGTAACAAACAATGAACAATAACAATAAGAGCTATGTACACACAAGCATGATTTCCCTAGTCTAATAGCTAGGGAAATCATATACAATGTACACAATAACCAATAAGATTGTATGACCCCATTGTGCTATCAGCCAGTTGGTGTGGCTCTGCTAACCGACCAATACTATTTTTGGCAAGGTTTCTGGTCCATTTTGTCTGCCTTCCAAGAGATCTGTCCAACATTTACACATAATAGTGTGCTCCACATCTGCAACGAGCCAAAACAAAATCTATGCTTTCTTTACAATATGCACATATACATACAAACACATTCTGAGAGGTAAACCAGAAACGTACATACTGTACCAAATGAAATTCTGGAGTCTCCTGGACATTGTGTAAAAGTATAAAATGAAGATAGACAAAGTCTAAAGCCTTTTTCTCCATCCTCAATATCACTTATTTTGGCACTCTCAATGAGATTCCAATGAAGGCATCATCCCTAATCATTTCTAGGAAAATAGGCCACTTCGAAGGAACATTACATCTGAGAAATCACATTGTGATCTTTGTCACTATTTCAACACTCACTCTTTAGGCACTTTATAAAATTAGCTGTTTTTGACGTAAGTAGATTTAGATGACGACACTAATAAATAAGTGCTATTGGAAGGGAAGTTACTTACTCCTTAGGTGGGTTATAATCTTCCAATCTGGCCTCAAAAAAATTCAGGACATCATCACACTGGGAGATATAAGGAGGCAGACTGATGAGAGCCTGGATAGAAGAGGGAATAGTATTAATTTACCAGCAGAAAAATGTTCAATCGCATTTCAATTATACAGAAATAAAACTTGAAAACTTGTGCAAGTAGTATAAATGGGTCTGCAAACCCACACCTAGATCTTGATAAGCAGGGAAAAACAACATCCAAATTGAAACTACTTTAAGGGGAGAGGAAGGTTTTCTGTATACTTTTATGGATTTTATAAAAGTTAATTTGTTAAACTATGAATATTTAAGCCATTGGCGTTTTTATCAATATCAATAAACCAGCTTCAGACTTGGTAAGCATTTCGGGAGTTCAGAAGTACACTCATAAGGTTTTAAAATCAAATCTGGATCCTCAGGATCCAGACTTCCGTGATAAATGGCTTCCCGTTGACATGCGAGTTGCGTGCTGCGAGTTCGCAAGATGAGCTGAGGAAGACAGTATACAGTAAGTGTTGGCATTACAATATTCTGTCTGCTTGCACAGTACCTATTCAGAGCTTAGGTATGTATCTTACGTAACTCAGTTCTTTTGCTTACTGAATCCAGCCCAGTGTTTTTATCTGGCCTACAAAGAAATCTGAATGAACAATTTGCTCAGCAGTAAATAGTCCTGGGAGATGTGTAACCTCTGTACATCTGTAAAGAATAATATTTCAAAGAACAAACTCTACCAGATCTCCAGTAAAGGTATTCATATGGTACACTATGTTCATTGAAGAACATCTGCTCATTGTTAGGGACTATTACATGATACACAAAACATATGTTTTTAATTCTAGGAGGATACCCATCCATATCATTACCTAAATACGCCATTTACATAGTGCACTACATAAGTTACATGCTCTCTGAACTTTTTACATTTTATTAAAGGCTCAAGTTGAATTATTTACAATAGACATTAATGTTCACTGTGACTAGATTAAGCAGCTATTAATGTTAGTGTGATATGGTTAAATATGTCTCTGTATATA
>WWET01001753.1:46795-62146 GCA_011038615.1 Limnodynastes dumerilii | reverse complement strand
CTGCATGCAGAATGCATTTCTTTGCCATGGACTCTACTTTAAGTATTGCATGAATTGCTATCCAAGCCCTTTATGTAGAAATTGAATACCTATGCCCACCCACCATGATATCTTGTACGTATGGTGAGTGGGTCAGTCCACGTGTGGAGATTGATTTCCACACAAAACGTAGCATCGGAGGGATGCAGAATTATTGGTAATGCACATATGTGGTACCAATTCACAGATGGCTTACGTACTTAGTGTACTTAACTCAGCTGCTTTTCTTATATCTGGAACTGGCCATGTGTATTTATCTTATTTTGACAACTTTAAAATTATATTAATGCAGAAATATATGTTATATTAACCTTAACAATAAGCCCTACCATAACAGCTAACAGTAACGGATTACCTGCAAATGATTAAGCTGTAGCTGTGGGACACAGCTGTAGTGGTGGTCAGCAAGTGTAAGACAGACGGAGGCAGGACATGGGTGTGCGGAAAGAGCACAAGCAGTTTGGAAGAGCAGGACACAGAGGGGGGACAGAGCGCAAGGAGTGTGAAAGAGCAGGGAACACAGGCAGGACAAAAAGCGCAGAAAAGCAGGACATGGACTGTGGACAGCGGACAAGAAGCACCACACGGTACAAAGTGGAGTAGCAGAGGACCACTGATGATCAGAATACTGACATGGGACCAGGGCCGGAAAAAGGTCTGTGGGGGCCCCTGGACAACTAAATCGTGGGGGGCCCCTGCTTCAAATTAACATACGGAAAAATTGCCCTCTATTTATTTGCGTCTAGTTAGCCTTATTGCCCCCTTCTTCTATATCCAGCCAGCCTTATTGCCTTATATGTGTATCCAGTCAGCCTTATTGCCCCCTCTTTATTTTGCCCAGTCAGCCTTATTTTTCACCACTGTTTGTCCAACCAGTCTTATTGCTTCTGTATCCAGTCAGCTTTCTACCCTCTCCTTCTGTCTATTCAACCAGCCTTATGCCCCTTCCTTCTGTGTCCAACCAATCTTATTGACCCCTCTTTGTATCAATCTGATTGCCACCTTTGTGTGTTTCTAGTCAACCACCACCTTTATGTGTTTCTAGTCAACCATATTGCCCCCCTTTTTGTGTCCATTCAGCTTTATTGCCCATCCTTTTATTTCCAGAACACTATTGAGTCCCCTTTGTGTCCACCCAGCCTTTGTGCCCCTCTCTGTTTAAATCCTTATTCCACTTTCTTTAAAAACATTATAATAAACTTACCTTTGCTGCCTCTCCTCCGGCTCTGTCCTCCGCGGTGCGCGCTTTGAATTGTGACGCCTTGTAAACAGAGCAGTGGCTGTGCATAGCGCAGCCAGCTCTGTACAGGCAGGGGACAGGAGCGCTACGTGAATACTCCGCCCCCTTGCTCCCCGGCTAAGTGTTGACATCCTCCTCTTAAGCACACTATCGAAGCTGCCGAAACATGACAGTGGCTGCGATACACTGTGCTTAAGAGGAGAATGTCAATCACTGTCATCCATCCTCTTTCACAGCAATTTGTGGGGGCACTTTGTGTGTGGGGGCCCCGGGACGACTGCCCCAATTGCCCCATGGATAATCCGGCCCTGCATAGGAGAAGGACAAGGGACATAGAAGACAGAGGGATAATTAATGAAACATATGGAGGGGTACATATCGAACATACAGCAGTTAATCTGCTTCCACTGTCAACATAAAATACGTCTATCTACTTCGTATCTGTTGAACAATGATACAGTCAAACTTTTGGTGTCGAACGTATCATTGTCCATATTATGTTCAACTTATACCCCTTTTACACCGAGCAATGGACCCAGAAACAGCCCTGGTCGGGTGTCGGTGTGAAAGGGTCTGTTGACCAGGTTTATTCCCAGAATGGCCTAACCTGTGTTGTGGTGTGAAAGGGGGAATCCGGGTTATTCAACCTGGGTTCCATTAAAAATATGTAAATTGGGGGATGGGTATCACTGTGCAGACACGGGTCCAGTGTGAAAGGCTACAACCAAGGATTTACCCAGGATGTACCTGCGGTTTGAATAGCTGCAACATGGCTATAAGTCGTGTTCATTATCCTGAGGAAGACTCAGGTTTTTAGTGTGAAAGGGGTTATAAGTAGCAACCGTCTGTCCGGAAGGCCCCTACAGGTTTTTAGTCTAGGGATCATAAAGTTTCTTAATGTGACCCTAAGTTACCTTGGTTCTCACAGTCAGAAAGAAATCTGTGCTTTCAGCATATCAAAAGGGGTAGGCTAGGTTTTACAGTCAGTCCCAAACTGTCTCAATCTTCTGAAGTTACAGATTGTCTCCATGGAATCAGTTCAGGAAAAGCCAACATGAGTGAAAATCACTACATTTCTAATATACTATAGCAAATTGTGTGTAATAACATTAAAGAACTAATCCGAAATACAAAAAAAAAAATCTCTCTTTATGACTTATGTGCAAACAAACATGCAATCAGATAACTGGCTTTATTCATTGTTATTTTGTTCCCTTTAAATTAAAAATAATCAGAGATGAGGCGAGACAGTGGTTAAGAGCATGAACTTCAAAGAGTGTTGTTCATGCAAGCTCTGAAATCTGGAGAACACAATGAAGCATATGTGGTCAGAGCACAGCAGCTAACCTAGAGGATCACCCAGCTTGTCCTGGCAATAGAAAGGCAACACATGTAAATTAATAAATAATTTACCATGGGGACATTTTAGCAAAGCAAAGAAGCAAACCATGGAGAGAAGAAATAAGTGCTGGGCTTTTATACCATAAGAGCTTATATACAAAGTATTCTAATATTATAGAGCTTTAATCCTTGGGGGTAGAATGACTAATATAAGCCCCCTGACGAAGTCGCTGATGATGAAACGCGTAGGAGCGGACCTTTCTGCAGCACGCCTATGTGAATTGCCACTAATGAACGCTATATTCACCACCTGCTAGAAACTGGGACGCTGGATCTCTGCTATCGGTGAAGTAACAGTGGACGTATATGCACTTTTTACAAGCTCTCATTTCTCAAGTAGCCCTCTTGTACGCTTAATTTATAGCATCAGTGTTTTTAATAGTTTTATTAAAACTCATTGCACTATGAAGCGCACCCATTATTCTCTCTCTTTTTAAGTGAATTCCAGTTGGACCGGGTGTCAGAACTGGTCGTATTCGGGGAGGACGTGGTGCTGGATGACTGCTGTGGTTGCCTGGGATCTAGTGCTTTGTAATTGCTGTCTACTGGAACTACTACTACTACTACTATTTCGACAGGGCCGTTTTCTAGACCATGTCTCCCAAAAGGGACTGAAACAGACTGTTCCTTCCGTGCTGGAGACAGGTAATCGACGATCCCCAGGAGGAACCCCAGCACTGACGTGTGAGTATTTCCCCAACCTTTATCCTAATCCTCACCCTAACCCTCCCCTTCCATCACCCTAACCCTCCCTTCCCCAAATCCTGACCTTAACATTCCCCTTCTCCGATCAATCTCCTCTCCGCAGTATATTCCTAAGATTCTCTTCCCAGCAGCCTAACCCTAAGACCCTCTTCACCACCGCCAGACCCTAAGAATTCCCTTCTATGCTTCATCCCCTCCCTGCAGCCTAACCCTAAGACTCCACTAACCTGTCTGGTCAGGTCTTGCATCGAGCACTGCTGCGGGTCTTGCATGTCAAAAAGCGAATGAATGGGTAAATTTCCAGAAAAATAGATTCGGAATACTCACTCATTCAATTTCTATTTACTCAAATTTTTGCAATAGAGACAGCTCATAATTAATTTGTTTTTTCATCACAAATCTGAGTTTCACAGTGGAGAACGTAACCATAAGGACTTCAGGAACAGTTGAAACGCATATCTTGTTTCATGACAATTGTCTCATTATCTGCATTTGCTTCAAATATTACCCATGTATTTGAAGGGGTTGGGAAGTCAATTTAGGATTGTACTCAATGGGCCTGATCCAGACCTACGCTCGTGTGTGTTTTTACGATGGTCGTAAGCGTGAAAACGGCCATTTGTACTTACTGCGCATGTGCGGGGCAGATGTTATACTCATCTTACGTGTTTGGCATACGATTTTTGTAAATATGCATCGAGGGCGGGGTGAGGCAAATCGTACAGTATGGGCGTGCTAAGCGTTGTAACTACGCAAGGAGTTTGCGGCCGCTAGCGGTTAAGATCAGAAAAGTTAGGGTGGGGTTTGCTGGGCGTAAGACGGCAAGAGTAAGTACGACCAAGGGGAGTGCATTGTAGGTACGTTGGCGTAAATACGCTACGCACATGAGCGTTTCATGACCGTGGGTCTGGATCAGGCCCAATTACCATCCATGGTTGAAAGCTTCCAAATATATACCTAGGGGTAGATCCAGACCTAAGTGCTTGTTATGTTACATCGCGTAGACAATTACGCTAGTGTAATTTCTTGGCACTCCCCTCGCTCGTACATACTTTGGTCGTTTTACGCTTTCCAAACCCTACCTTAACTTTTCAAAACGTAATGGATTCACGTACGTAACGGCCTAACCCGGCCCATACTATACGATTTAAATGCCTCCTTCCGTCTACAAAGCATAACGACTGGTGTCCTATAGATGACACGCCCCTTCGTTCGTAATTACGCTGATGGTACGTACGTTAAGAGTTACGTGGCATAACATCTGCCATGAGCATGCACAGTAAATACAAATAGATGATTTTATGTCAGCGACTAGCGTAAAATCGCTAGCGTACGTAGCTCAGGTCCCTAGAATTTACTTCTATTTGGTAATGAATCTATAGATCCGTGGTTCTCAGAGCCGAAATTTAAAATTTTTGTGCCAGGGTCAATAAGGAAAAATGGTGCCCCCTGAATTCCAAGCCAATTTAACTATAAATATTAACTCACTGTTGCCCCCTAAAGATTTGCGCCCCGTGCGGCTGCCCCTATCGCACACCCTAGTTATGGCCCTGGTGGTTGGGGGAGTACCAGTTGCACACTACGAAATCATGGCAAGTACTACTTTGCATATCAAGTAGACAAATATCCATGACCAGGGCCATAACTAGGAGTGTGCAAGAGAGGCACCCAGGGCACAAAGCTGAAGAGGGCTTTAGAAATGTAATATTTAAAGTTCATTTTGGTTACCAGTCAAGGGATAGGGGGCACTAGTTTTCCTTGTTTGCCCCAAGTGCTAAACTTTCTAGATACAGCTCTGCCCACAATCTATATATTTTTTTTTTCAAAGTTTTTGTTGTTACTGTGATTTTAAAGTGCATTTTCTACAAATGTCCTCCAAGATATTTCATTATTTATATCCTCAGTCATTAAGTAAAGTACTTCCTTACAATCTTGGCTAGATGCCCTGAGTACCACCTGACAGTGGTCCAAGTACAACCCGTGGTACTAGTGCCACTGGTTAAGAAATGTGTATAAAAAAAATACAAAGTAGGTATAAAAACTGTGTCTACAATTTAAACATATTAGATCTTTGGAAAAATGTTGCACATAAACCAACAGTGACCCATTGATCTATTAATTCCCTTTAAGTAATGTGTGTGTGGGAAGGGGGTGATTGAGTCTGCCACACAAAGAGATTCAAGAGAAGAATACAACATGCATTTTACACAAAAAAAAAAAAAGAGTACAAGACAATGACGTCTGTTGACCTCTGACTGGCCCGGACAAGGACTACACAATATATCTGTCCCAGCCTAAATACATTTATCTAATATGCAGTCATCACAGACTTGGACACATATGTACTATATACATTACCTATTCCCATCTGAACAAGCTGCTAACAAACACTAGACAACCGAAACTGTATACCTTTTTGTATTATGGGAATTAAGATTTAAGTTCTGCATTTAATCACTTCTTGAGAATATGATTCATATGAAGCTGTGGGAGCATTTCTATAGCAAGCAGATGTTTTCCATACATTCCCTCAGATCATGGGACTAGGAAAAGTTGTGTCCTAATTTCAACTTTTACCCCATTACAAATAAAGAAAATATACTGTCATCTCTTCAGACACTGTCAGCACTAGCAGGGGTATATGAATAACTAGAAGGGGTATATAAATAACTAGGAGGGGTATATGAATAACTAGGATGGGTATATGAATAACTAGGAGGGGTATATGAATAACTAGCAAGGGTATATGAATGACTAGCAGGGGTAGATGAATAAGTAGCAGAGGTATATAAATAAGTAGCAGAGGTATATAAATAAGTAGCAGGGGTATATGAATAACTAGCAGGGATATATGAATAACTAGCAGGGGTATATGAATAACTAGCAGGGGTATATGAATGACTAGCAGGGGTATATGAATAAAAATTTGGACAAAGAAACTTGTAAGCTCCAATTGTGTTTTTGTAACCCAGAACCAGCTCTGCCAACCAACTGCTTTTTATATGGTTAAGTTTAAGACATGGTATAGTTTTATTTATTTTCCTTCTTATAAAAGAAATCAGGAGGCAGAGCTAGAGGTGGGGTTATACAGCCTGCTGCAACATGATTTTCTATTTTACTTGGTGGAAAAGTGAGTGTGCAGAGACCCAAACTCAAATCGGAACTTCCCATACCACCCTTTGAAACAGGCTGGCATATGGGCATTCAGGCCCAGTGTCTCTACCCATTTTAAAAATCTAACCAAAGTAATGAACACATTCATATTCAGATGGAGCATGTTCCACTTACATTTTTCTCTTGTTTTTAAGAAACTCCTAATTTTATTATTATTATTTATCCTTTTTACGGTCATGTTAAGGTATTGGTGGAATATCTGTAAAAAATACCTATTTCACTAAATGAAAAGTTTTTTCCTGGAATAAAAATATTGTTACAGTAAAGTGAGCTGACAATTATCTAGCTTTACATATTGTTTGAATTTCTAAGTTAAGTTATCCCAGGAGAAGGCCTCTAATTGAACTGAACAGTAAAGCACCGGTGGATGATGTCAATAATGCCTAACTCACCCTGTTTCCTAACTGGCTGGTTGCCACACTGTGTCTGTACTGAAAGAATTACCCTTCCCCTGTACATGTGAAGCTTAGCTATAAATGGGAATAATGAGTGCGATGAGTTACTGTCCTTCAGGGAGGGTATAGCGATAAAAGGATTTATAGTGTTTAGTCTATTCCATATTAACGGTAACCTTGTAAAGAATTACCTAAACAAGGAGCCTTTTAAATCACCCCAAATGCAATTTGAAATATATATCCTTTTTCTGCCCTAATAATTACCAATAAATAAGGCTTCAATCATGAATAGCTATGATTAAAGGATATACACAAAATGAAACCATATTCATTTTTAAAAGGCTCCTTCTTACTATTTGGCATTCTATATGGTGACCACAATCTGTCGCTTACGCCATCAGTAATCTATGCACTGAGCATAGCATTTGTCTCTCTGTACAACGAGAGCAGTGTTCCACACCATCCAACTTCCTTGGCAACAGACAGCTCAGCAACCCTCCCCTCAATGACCTCTAAAGCAAAAGCTGTTGTAGCTGCCCAGTAAGGAATTACCATTCAATAAAGAAAGAAATTAAAAGGATGGAAAGAGAACAGGACCAGAGCAACTGAATACTTATAACAGAAGGTGACAAATGTACAGCAAAAGCAGAGAAAATACAATTATTTCTTTACTACATGAAACTTGTGGTTTGTTGTGCAGAAAACCCTGCACAAAGCTAGGCTTACTTTAGCTTGGCAACTGAAATGAAGTAGAATTTAGGATGTGGGAATGTAACATGGATAAAATAAGTCTGGAATTGCGTAAAAGAAAATGAATCATTGGGCTAGATCCGGACATACGTACGATTTTATGCTAGCCGCTGACGTAAAATCGCTGATTTGTATTTACTGTGCATGTGCGCGGCAGATGATACGACACAACGCTGAATGTGCATACCAGCAGCGTAACTACGAACAAAGGGGCGGAGGCATCCATACCATACCCGTAGTTACGCTTTGTAGGCGGAGTGAGGCATTTAAATTGGACAGTATGGGCTGGGTTGGGTTGTAACGTACGTAAATCCATTACGTACGTCAGTACTTACGCTTTGAGTTAAGGTTGGGTTTGGGAAGCGTAAAACGCCCAAAGTAAGTACAAGCGAGGGGAGTACCTAGAGGAGTACATAGAAAATACGCTAGCATAAATACGCTGCGCAATATAACATAACAAGCCGGTAGGTCTGGATCTACCCCATTATGTTTAAACTGGACACTTACTTTAATTGATACTGGGGCTGTGTCAGGGGTAAGGGAAGGAACTTAATATATATATATATATATAGCAATGTCGTTAACTTTCAAAAATCTAACTTTTACAGTTAAAAAATGTAGATAACTAGATATAGTAGAAATTGATAATTATGGGCTGTTGAGGGGTGCAACTAGATAAAATGAAACAGCAAGAACAAATTCCTAATTAAAATGAATATACTGTGTAGAGCATGGCCTGATCATTCAAGTCTGGTGGCTCCAGGCTAGGGGCCAGATGTACTAAGCTACGGGATTGGAAAAGTGATGTTGTCCATAGCAACCAATCGGATTCTAGCTGACATTCTCTAGTATGTAATAGGAAAGTGAGAGTTAGAATCTGATTGGTTGCTATGGGCAACATCTCTACTTTTCCAGACATGCAGCTTAGTAAATCTGGCCCTTGATCTTTGGTTCTCAAAAAGATCTCTCTCAGTCATGGATAAGAAAATCTTTTGCATATCACACAAAGTTGCATTGCCTATTCAGGATAACTCCTCCAACCGTATATAGCATTTAAACCTTTTGATGCCAATTTAAATAGTTAAATAAAACAATAAATCTTCACATTAAATAAAAAAGTTTCCTTCTATATCCATAATTTCATAAGTGCAAGATAGGCACGGGTTAAACCTAAACCAGAAAGGTTAAACACCCTGGTGGCATACCTGTCACCTGTGCATGGATCATGGCCTAGTACAGGGATATATTTCATTTATTTAAATTGAAGTCATCCAGCTGCAGATCCTTGTGGACTTTCACACCATCTCTCCCTCATTATTGTTGGTGGGTTTAGTCAGCAGTTGGCGCTGGTGGGGCCAGCAATTAAATTTTGATTACTGATTTGCAAAAAGCATTAGCAAGGAAATGTGTTTAATGGGTTTGGCCATATGGAGGTTTAGCCAAGTTGGCAACTGAATTGTCCATTTATGATATTGCGACAGCCTCCTGGGACCTGTGTTGAATGGCAGTATTAGTTGTTCATTTTGTGCACTTGGTAGATAGTCGAGGCAGAAAGAAAGCACTCCTTGTCATACCTTGATAACAATATGTTCATTTTTACATCACATTTCTTTTCTTTAGCTAGTGGTGACAAAAGTTGAAGGATTTAGAATGAGACCAATGGATTCCAGTGATGTATTTACAATGCCTTGGCTTGATGTTATTCCTTTACTCTTAATCTGTATGACATATTAGCCACTTTATATGTTAAAGTTTCGTCAAGTATTCACAGATAATCTGGAATTACTTAAAGAAAATGATTCTTAAGCTATACTGACACAGTGGTATGATTACAGGGAACTGTACACAGTAACAACAATTAACAAACCCAACCATAAAGGATTTGTTCCTGGGACAGCGCCTGACCCAAATTTAGATACTATTCTTATCCATCAATTCCTTCTACTACAAACAAGACAAAAATTGTAAATAGACACATTTTAATGTTAGAAACATGTCTGTAATAGATGAAAATGAAACGAATACTACTCACATTTCCGCCCCGCAAAAACCCCATGTTTTTCCATGTTCCAGCTCTTCACCTTTCACACTGGGCAATATCACGGGTTTCTCCCCCATCCCTGTCTATACTACTCCCTCCCCGCACTGGCCGCATGACACAGCACACAGTCAATGCAGCTGCCAGCTGGCACTTTATCTTTTAGATGTGGTGCCAGCTTGCAGCTGCATTAGACTGTACGCTTTGTGATGCAGCCATTTGTAGGAAGTAGTGAAGACAGAGCTCCGCCGACGCCGCCATACTCAGAGCGCAGCTTCGGACAACCAGTGGCAGACCAGGCATCAGTGAATCCCTGCTCTGCCACTACTGAGCCGAAGCCGCCTCTGAGTATAGCGGCTCCATCTTGCCTATACATTACAGAGATAATAACTTTAATCTCCCAAAAATTGGATGAACAGACCAATAATCACTCTAGTGTGAGGCTAGTGGAACAGATCACACACAACGTGGGTACAAATCTAATATGAATATAAGTAAAAAGGTATAAGGGATTATTTGTGACAAATTTCATAAACCTTAAACAATGCTTCAACAAAAGTTATATATAAATAGAATTATACATGTATTTAGAAGAGAAAGATGGAGGGTATCTGTTATTGTTTAAATGCCTTCCTGAATTAATTGTCAGTACTTCAGCAAAAGCACAGGAGGGGAGGACTTACAAGACATTATAAAACACATAATTACATTAACCTTTGCCCAATATATTTCAATTACTTCATCGAATGAATATTTTTATGGGAGACAGAAACCAAAATTTAATAAACAGATCTGGCCAATTTTATTCAGTTCAGCATCAGCTGCTTTCATTGAGTAATGTTAACTGGATTAAGTAATGTTGCATTTCCATTTCACTATTATGCAACTGCAACCAAGGGTTCTAATATTCTAAGTACTGGATCCAGACCTAAGTGCAAAGTCCTTACACATGCATTCTTGCGGCTACGAACATACGGACTTTGCTAATCCTATAATCCGTACACTCCTCCTGATCTCCTTCATGTGGAAAGGCAGCTAAAAGGACTTTTACAACTTTACTACACCACATGGAAACCCTTCCGCGCGGAATACTGGATTGCATGGAAGGGCTTCACCAAGCCCCACCATTTGTAACTAATCTTGTAACGCGCCCCTGTCACAAAGGTACTTACGATCAGAACGCAGAATTGGTTGTAGTGTGTTCCAATCATTTTGGGCAAGCGCTAAACAAACAGGCAGCTTTAACGCAAGGAATGCATAAGTCAGCTGTTGTTCTCTGTTCCAATAAGTGTTTTTTTTAACCATGTACAGTTGGTAGAAGTTTTTAATAAAAATTTCAGTAATATACAACAGTATCTGGCTGTTATGTCGACAGGTCAAAATATCAACATTTGAGTAATATTACATTTATATTCCATATATATTATTACATTTCTGAATGTTTCTGAATGTTTTGACTGATTATATTTTATGCCAGAGCCTAACTGTACATGACTGTCTTTCAATGCTATTTCAAATTTTTGTTTATCCCAGTAATAATGCACAACATACATTACACAAATGCCAATTACTTAAAAAAACAAACAGTTATGCTCAGGTGCAAACAGGAGCACTGAGGAAGGTAAATTTGTCCCATCTATTAGTATGGTGAAAGCAGGAATAGATGATGACAAAAAGGCCAAAGAGCTCACAATCTAAAAGATAGGAAGGACAAAGCAAGAGTGGCACAGAGGTGATAGTCAGTGGAGTTGGAAACAATAGCAGTTAGCAAGCAGAAAGTTTTTATGAAGAATTGGGTTTTAGGATCCCCGTTGGAGTTTGGGAAAGAAATGGAGGACCAGAAGATGGATTGCAGACAGTAAGGAAGTAACCCCGCCATTGTCCAGCAGAGGGCATCAGGGCGAATTGAGTAAAATCACCTGTGTTTGCTGTAGTTTACCAGCGATTTGCAAGTCTTCGGATTTACTAAAGCAAAATCTCCACAAACTCTCCGGAGATGAGTCGAGATTTAAATCGCCGGTGTTTAAATGTCTCTGCCGATTTTTGCCATGAGTGACATACAAATCTCTGGATTTACTAAGGGGAAGATTTAGTAAATCGCCAGAGATTTGCTGTCAACTCTCCCAAGTTAATATTCATGGGGGTGAGTGTCGATTTCATAGAAATTGGCACACTTTGCTTGAATAATGCCCACTCAGGTCCCTAACTACTTCAGCATCCGTCACCTTTGGTCCCCTACTAATTAACCCTATGTTCCTATATGTCCCGTAATAATTAATAATCTGGTCATATATTGTTCTTTGTACTTATGCATATTTGCCTATAGGTCCCTAAATAAACATATGTGCCCAATAATAAGTTCTTACTAAACATATGTCCTGTTCCATCAAATCACTTATTAATTGTAAAAAATGCAAACAACATATAAACTTATGTTTTAAACATTTTAAATAGCATTGTACATATATTCAATATACTCACTGTTCTGTAGTCATCTAAGTTGCCCGGCGACGCTCATCTGGACGGCTGCTGGGACTATTCTTTCTTCCGATGGTGATGTCCTCCTTCTCCTGCAGAGTTCCTCCGGTGAATGACATGAGTCATGCCAAGGGCCTCACTTATAACCTTGGGCATGGAATCCTCTGATGTCATGCCGTGCCCGAGGTTATAAGTAAGGTTCCTGGCATGACTCATGTCATTTACCGGAGGAATGCTGCAAGTAGAGGAGGATGGATCGCCATCGGAAGAAAGAATAGTCCCAGCAGCCGTCCAGATGAGCGTCGCCAGGCAACTTAGATGACTACAGAACAGTGAGTATGTTAAATAAAATAATATTTATTTTATTGTTTGCATTTTTTACAATTAATAAGGGATTTGATGGAACGGAACATATGTTTAGTAAGAACTTATTATTGGGCACATATGTTAGAATATTTAGGGACCTATAGGCAAATATGCATAAGTACAAAGGACAATATTGGACCAGATTATTAATTATTACGGGACATATAGGAACATAGGGTTAATTAGTAAGGGACCTAAGGTGACGGATGCTGAAGTAGTTAGGGACCTAAGTGGGCATTTTCTATTATTAATAGGTATGGAGGACACATTCAATTTTAGAAAGTGGAACATAGCTCATGTAATGGAGGTTGGTAGTTGACGATGACTATTTTTAAATTTTAACACTGTAACAGACTCAAAACCCTGCCGGCAGCATGCCATTAACCCTTGGCATACTGTTGCTTAGAGCAGTGCTCCTCAACCTTTTCTCACCCCCGGCACACCCTTGCAATACATGGGTATTTTTTCAGTTATTGTACTATAGGCAGCTGCATGCCACGGGTGAAGTGTTGCTGTGGCAGCCATTTTTTTTTTTTTTTTCAGGCCAGGAACTCCAGCAAGTTTAACATAAGCTCACTGGAATTTAATCGCCACACATCGCTGGAGTATACAAATCGGCACTTAGAAGCGCCTCTTACTAAATTCAGAGACTTTGGGGAAAAAATCGCCCCTTAACTCCAGCCATGTGGGGCGATTTTATGGGGGCGATTTAAATCGCCCTAAGTAATTCTAGCCCCTGATCCAGTTTGAAAACAAAGGGAAAATAGGTGGAAAGTTGCAGCTGGGCAAAACTATGTTAAATTGCATAAATTTAGATAAATGTTTACAAATAACCTAAACTTACAAATAGCGTAAACTGCCCTCAGAACCTCTAAGTGTTGAATGCTTTCTAATGAACACCTGATAAACATGACATTTTAAAGGAGCCTCTCAAGGGATTACAAATGCTGCAAGGGAGTCACACATTTACATTAAATAAAAGCACACTCCTAAAATAGTTACAGGGCTTAAAAATAACATTTACCGTTTGTCAATAACAAGGATAAAACTATAAATAAACAGTTTATAAAAAATAAAAAATAACTTTGCGTTGTTACAGTCTTTTGTGTTTGGAAGTCTATTGTCTAACTCAGTGATTCCCAAATTGTGCGCCGTGGCTCCCAGGGGTGCCGCAACGCTCTCACTGAGGTGCCTCGGAATGTTTCTATTTCCTATTGTATTCTATTGTATTCTTGTCTTAGGGGTGCCTTGAAAAAAAATATGGATACCCTAAGAGTGCCTCGAACTGAGAAAGTTTGGGAACCACTGGTCTAACTTTTTTAGACAATGGAAGTATGTAATTGCACCATATCACTACTAGTATTTTTGAAGGATGTATATAAACATCAACTATGCTTTGTGAACTATATTGACTTAATACTCGTATACCTGGTAAGAAAGGAATAATTCTCTGTTTTGGATCCTTCTGACCACCTTCCACTGGAAACTTGTCCAGCATTTGCATCTGCAAAAGAAAAAAAAAGCATACAATGAGTACAGTGTAACAGCAAAAAGAAAATGCTGAGGAGCTATTTTTCTAAATGTAATGGATATGCAGCATTGAAAGAAGTTATGCCAATGTCGTATTTATTCATTTGACTCCATGCTCTAAGAAAATATAGAAAAGAGCAGGTGTAATGAACTTGATAGTTATCGCTGGTTCAGCTAAGCTAAACACATTACTGAACAAGATATATTCCTGAACCTGAATTTCACAACCCAAAGATCTCAGTCTCCATCAATGTAAATACGCTCACATAAGTACACAGTAAAATATTGCAACATATAGTACACCTTCAATCATGGCCGTAACTAGGGGTGTGCGATATGGGCAGCCACCAAGGGCGCAAAACTTAATTTGTTTGTTAATATTTAATGTTAAATTCGATTAAAATCCAGAATCGGGGGCTATTTTTCCTTTTGACCTCAGGCACTAAAATTTCTAGCTACGGCTCTGCCTTCAATGACTCAAATACTAAACCTCTCAAGCACCAGATGTTTTACTGGATATGCTTATTCAGAATGCCTGGCTGGGGTAAAGCTGACAGGTGACAGTTCTCCTTTACAAATATTAACACAATTCACATCACCAAACACCACTGCAGGACTAATCTGGGAGGGCAGCCCACTCTCCCTGGAATTTGGGAGAACAGCCCAATATTCAGGAGTCCCAGAGACATTCTGGGAGAGTTGGAAAGTATGAGTTATTTATAGGAGATCTTTTTTTAGGTTTTCCCAACACATAGAAATACCCTCATGATTGATTGTACACCAAGGTTAAAGCAGCCAGCGTTATCACTAAATAAAATACTGTTACAGATCCTGTTTCAGATTGCTGCTATTTTGTAGTGGTTGCCATACAACTCCAGCAAGCTCAGTTCTCAGACAGTTGCTCAGTTGCGCCTTGTCCTAATCAGTTCATCTATATAAAACTTGATTTTGGATGTATTTTACTGCCAGAGTATAGGCTTGCTGTGGTTTCTTGGGTTTCCTGCTCCAGCATACCTGCATCAGGTATATTCGTTGTGCTAATCTCTTCGTGAACTCTTGTGCTAATCTCTTCGTGGATTCCAGCTCACTGCATTCTGGGATCAGATGCTGCAGTTCTCTGGTTCCCCCTGCTACAGCTTGTCTAGGAGCAGCAGCTGAGAGGGGGAGTTGTTCCACAGCTATTTTGGAGGCTTTAAGGGGTGTCTCCTGAGGTAAGTTGGCTCTCAATTTAAGAT
>WWET01001753.1:21618-46367 GCA_011038615.1 Limnodynastes dumerilii | reverse complement strand
AATAACCCAACATTGGGATTCTCATTGTTAGACCACCATATGTAGAAAGGCCTTGACGGTGGCTGGTGGCTTATCATATATTTGCACAAATATATGTAACGGATATTTCTGCGTTCTATGTTACAGATAGACGGTATGGTCTCTTACTGGTTTATGGCAGTATTTCTGGGGCATTTCCTTTCCTGTGTTTCTGTGGCAAGCAGATTACCCCCTGCCTTTCATGCAACTGTTTGCATTTACCTATAAATTGATTGAGCAACTTCCATTTTGTGTGTTTCCTCCTGCTACAGCATTCCAGTAAATCCTGCTCAATGCATTCTAGACTTTTTCTTATTACACTATTTGCTGTTATATGCTGATATAATTCACTTGATTACCGCGTCCAAATTAATTTTCATATTGTGCACCATTATTATTTGCATTGATACAATGTAAATTGATGTTTATGGAGCAGACTTAGGGCGTTGATTTTACTGTATGGTGGAGATACTCTCATTCTGATCAATATGTGTTTACAATACTTCTATTTCTTCACCTGTCTGTGAATGGTAAATGTGTTTTCCCTGAATGTTGCATCTATGCAGTAGCTCCTTCATATTATAGATGTTAGCTTCACTCAATTGATTACAGCTTGGAGCAGCCATCTCTTCTTTTTCCTTAGTGTGCTTTTGACAGCTGTTGAATATACTGTGGCTGCTAGAGAAATCCCCATGACTATGAGGCAGGAAGTCTAGCTGTTTTCTATCACTAAATACAGTTAGGTCCCCATATAGTTAAACACTGTCATTTTTTCTCATTTTTGCCCTTTATTAAAACATATTTAAGTTGATTTTATCTAATGAATATAAGTTTAAAATTCAGTCTATCAGCGTTAATTTGAGGGTATTCACATCTAAACTGGAAGAAAGGGTTTGAAATGACAGCAGTTTAATATATATCTCCCTCTTTCTGAAAAGGGACAATTAAAAAATATATTTCATGGACAAGTGCAGGCTATTCCTTAGATATTTCTTTAGCAATTTAATAGGTAAGAGGTCTTGAGTGTGGCATTTGCATTAAAAAGCTATTGTTGCAAACCCACCTTTAGACAAAGGAGCTCTCAATACAAGCCAAACAGGTAATCCCTATCAGTAAAACATTGTCTCAGAAAGGGCATGCATGGTCAGGGATGGTGCTCGGGTCAGCACACTGTGCAAACTATAAATTTGTACCCTACTGTTTAGTTTAACATTTAACACCAGTGACTGTCCTACATTACAGTATCCATGCGAGCATAATAAAATACAGAACCCAATCTCTTAACAACAATAAAACAATGCAAATCCTAATCACTACTATACAATGGAGACAGCACGATAGTCTCAGCCACATAATATAAAGTTCAGTCTAGTTACCACTATACAATATAGACTGCATCCGTGTGATTGCCATACTATACACACTGTATCCTAGAAACTGCCACACAATACAGGCTTAGGCCCAGATCCAGATTTCATTACAACAGGGGAATTACGCACGCAATGTGTGCAATTCCACCATCAGGTAACATGTGCTGATGCGCACATCCATGTTACGAGTGCTTACTGGCAGACCTAGTCGTAATATTTAAGGCATGAATCTGGACACGCAAGAATCTAGATTTCCTACAGACAGCGAGGTGTGCAGGGGGCGTGCACTCCCTGCTACGCGCGCATACTTACTGACCCCGCACGCATGCAAAGCGTGCGGGGGTCAGGATCTACCACTTAATGACAGCCATGCCATTATCCATACAGACCGCATCCCAGAGATCACCATACTTTACAGATTGCATAAATACAACATTATTGTAACCACAATACAGAAAAAAACGACCTCTTTGTGAGTGTCATAAAATACAGAAAACATACTTGTAATTACAATACAAAAGAAATGCAGCCTTGTGACACCTCCCAAACTCCTCCAGCCTTCCATATGCCCCCTCTTGTTTTTATGCAGCTTTTCAATATGCCCCTTCTAATCTGTCTCCAGTTTTCTAATCTGCCCCTCGTCTTTCTCCAAGCTTTCAATCTCTAACCTATCTCTGCAACAATATCTGATGCTTCACTTACCTTTGCAATCTTCCCACTCTCTACTTTTATCCTCTACTGCGTTCTTTGCTGTGAACGGCTTGACCCGTGAGTACATGGGATGGAGACCGGCACTGACACGGATTGCTGCTTCAGCCTGCCTGTCACACCATGTGACTGTTGCTGGTCCAAGCAGTATTTTAAACATGATGCAGCTGCCAGCTGAATGCCTGCTGTATCACTGTTTGAAAAGCTTGGAATACAGAAATTTGCTATTGGGAACTGGAACCTATTTCTCCATTCCCAATAGCTACAAGCTGTAGCGGTTGCGGTGGATACATTAAGGTTAGGCTGCGGCGGGGCATAGAAGTTTAGGGTTAGGTCTGAAGAAGGGAAATGTTAGGGTTAGGCTGCGGGAAAGGGAGGATTACATTTAGCTAAGGGTTAAAAGTAGGGTTAGGTTAAACACTTACCTTTAGGCGTTGCATCTCTGTCGCTTTCTAAAATGCAGTCTGCATGCAGCTGTAGTACAATGGTCTTTTGAAATGAACACCATCGTGCCAGCGAACCACACTCGTGACAGACGCAGCAACAGTAAATGGTGGGGAGAGCACCTTACAATGTTGAACAATGGTAGCCATCAAAACTGAATGGGAGAATGAGATTGGTACTGCAGAGCCCGGCGTTCGTCTGCAGCGCATCCCCCCCGCTTACCACATCATGCTTGCCCTGTGCATTGCAAATCAACCACCCCAACTGACTCAAACTAAAAGCACACAAAACCCAACTGCAGTAAAGTCCTGGCAAAGCATAAGGAAGGAGGAAACAAAGCATTTGGTGAATCCATGCATTCCACAAAGTTATTGTCTGCATATGATTTATGAAAAAGTATTAAAATAAACCTTTATTAATGGTTATGGTAAATTGTCCAATTATATTTATGAGCCCCTTAAAAATGGTTGCAATGCCTTTTCATGTGATATTTTTGTTCAACCCCTTGAATTAAAGCTGAAAGTCTGTACTTCTATTGCATCTCCATAACTAATTCCAATTTCGTTTAGGTTTTAGGTTAACATTTCGGTGGTAAGAGAAAATAATTTGTTTTATTTAACTTTTTGGCAAAACAAGCACTGTTTTGTGAACTAAGCATAATATTAAAGACATAATGAAAAAGGATTTTGACTTCTAGAAGATTATCTAAAGGATAGAGGTAAAAATACCCAGCAACAAAATTTGAAATGAGGGTTTGCCACATCACATTAGCTATAAGTCAGTAAGAATGCTGGGCTCAGCCCTTTGCAATATGAAAGCCAAGGACAGCTGCCAGGGCTAGTCTGACCCAAAACAAACAGATCAAGACCCCATTCTAAAAACCACGCCCAAATGGTTAGTATTAGGTCTGCGTGGACCACATTCTAAAGGATGCCCGAAAATCCCCTTTCCGTGAGTGGATAACAGCTGTTTTACTGATGACATATGAAAATATATAAGCACAAGGACAGCACAGCCAAAGAGAATCTAAAAGCCTGGGTGAAATTTAATCAGAGTCAGCAAGGCTACTTTCCAAAAGATATTTGGATTTTCACTCTGCTAAGTGTCGCTTCTCCCACGTGTCCACATTTCCTATTTCCCTGCTGTAAAAGAAACAAGGCTTCTTAACCACACTTGGGATGCTGAACTGCAACAAAATGAAGGTGGAGCAACATCTGGTGATGGCTGTCCAATCTCAATAGCAATTTATTCATTTTTATAGAGGCCTACTAAATGTAACCAATAAACAGTCTAATATTTTTATGCTAAGCCACAAACCTATTAAAATATAAAGAGTGTATCCACATACATATAGTAATCGTTGTGTCACATTTACACATATTGGGCTGGATCCAGAATTAAGAAATACCACTGACCTGTGTACTGGTCCAGCCGCCCGATGCTGCAAATTCAGCCTCCACATGAGGGACTGGTTCGTTCATCATGCGTACAAGATATGCATGGTAGGTGGGCAGAGGTGGTGGCTAGGTGCTTGACACGTGCAGAATATTTAAGGTAGGGCCACAGAAATGCATGCAGCATGCACTTCTGTCTGCGGGATTCTGGATGATAAAATCCATATAATAGCCTCCACAAATGGGGCTAACGTACAGATTCAGCACTTCATTCTGAATCAAATAACCATAACAGCTGCATCACATAAACTGATGGTAGCTCATATTGTAGTACAACACAAGTCCAACGATTACTCAGGTATTTACTGGTACTGCTCTGTGACAACTCATATATCATAACATACAATTCATGTGTGGTAACAATCAGGTATACATGTCCCTTAGGGCAAGTGATATGTATGGGACTATTATACTGTAATGCCAAGTACACTCTATACATTTACAATTAAAATTAATTAATTTAAAAGTCATAAAGCTAACAAACAGCTATAGAAATACATCCAACAGATAATAGTTTTGGTCAGTTTGCAGAGACGATCCAGCCAGTGGTAGCACAGCAGGGTCAAGTGATCTGCCTGAGGATTGGGCAGTGTGTGGACATGCTAAACAATTTCCCAGGCTGTCAGTCAGCTTTGTAGGGAGCAGGGGAAATCATGCAAATGTCTACCACATTGATTGGGAATTAAATCTGCTTAAAGAGTGTTCCAACCATAGCAACACAACAAACGCGCTCTGAACATACAAAAAATAACAGGATGTAACTGTGATGAAAACATGTCTCCAAATGCATGTATAGTAACATTAATATAAGCCATATGAAAAGTCCACTAGAAGCTCATCGTGGGGATTTCCAGATTGCTCAAGAATAAGAAAGAGATTGCCATGCATATATTTTAGTTGATTTATTTGAAAACTCAAAGCAGATACTGAGCCTGACTTTATTGTGTGGTACGATGTATGGTTGGATACATTCAGAGGCTGAAAACAGAAATTATTTTTTTTTCTGTTCAATCCATTTCCTCTCCTCAGAGCTGAGAACAGGATATTTCTTTCTGTACCTACTAGTATGCTTCCCAAATTAGTCCCCTTGTTCTCTCATTCTTCATTGTCACTAACTTTTGGAACTTGTAGCTAGCAAACCAATAAAAAAAAAAGAGAGGTAAGAAACAGAAGGCAAACTATACTATACTTAGAAAATCCCTTTCAGCACAGTGTTATTCTAAAAAATGTCTAATGATGTTGTAAGAGTTGCTCAGTCATCAAAGGACAGTGTTCTTTTACGTTTTACTCACTGAGTATTAACCAACTATAAACAGGATGTTCCTATGTTCAGTTTACCTCAGGTGTAATTAGAATTAGAATTTTTTTTCTTGAATGTTGCAATAAACACCCATTCCTCCCAGAAGCCGCCGCCCGCCGGACCCGTTGCACCGCCAGCACCTGCTGCCCGTCGCAGACCCCACCGGAGGAGAGAAATCTCTCCAGGGACTTTTAGGGTTAGGGTTAGGCTCTGGGCAGAAAAGAGTTAGGGTTAGGCTCTGGGGAAGGGAGGGTTAGGGTCATAGAAGGAGAGGGTTAGGGTTATGGTCAGCCTGCGGGTAGGGGACTTTAACTTTAGGCTACGGAGAGGGGGAGTCTTAGGGTTAGACTATGGGGAAGGGAGTAAGGGTTAGGCTGGGTTAGGGTCATGGAAGGGGGGGGGGGGTAGGGTAAGCATTAGGGTTAGATTTATACTTATCATTCGGAGCAAAAGCAATTTATTTCCCAGCCAGTTTGGAACTGGCTGGAAGAGAACGACAGGGACCCACTCCCACTAATACACTGGGGTAAAAAGATGGGGATTCGGTAAGATTAGACAGTGTAGAGGAAACCAAAACTAAAGGAGAAGGCATAGAGGAGAAAAGGAAGAGAATTTAAGCAATTCAAAGAGAGAAGCAATACAAAAAATTTACACAGGAGTGCATAAATCCAAGATAATCACCTAGTAAGGAGGAGAACTGGGTTTACAAGTACCCTAAAGCAAGGCAGGAAATCTGAGCTTAATGCACTTAAGCTGTGTATACACCTATGCAATTATACTTCATATATGATGGGTTTTTCAGTGGTGATCACAAGTCCCTATGAGCATACTCATTCATGTGTACACACTATACCAATTTACCAGCAGATCCGAGGTCATCATCTCTCCTAACCATCTGCTGATACAATCGTTGCTCTGTACACACTGCCAAAGTCGGACAGACAGCTGCACCTACGTTCAAAAACTATACATATTTGTCAGACATCTTACCATCTGTGATCGTAATTGTTAGAACGTTTATAAAACCAAATCATCCAATGCAACTTTTCTTTTCACTGCAAACCAAGAGCGCGAACACACTCGCAATAATGTCCCATATGATCAGACTGATTACTGTATAGCTGTGCATTCAGCTTTAAAGGCACTGGAAATGATCATCTTGCCCTTTGACAATTCCACAAGTTGCAGTTATTTTTGCCAATATTTATTAAAGGATCATCACACTCAAGCAAGTCAAAAAGCAATGCAAACAAAAATTTACAGACGGTACAGATATTACAAATTAAGTTTTGATAAAAAATGTTGAGAATAGATAATTAAGGGGCAAAAATAATTAAAAACTTAATAGGACAGAAGACAGACATGGAAATATGTGGTCCAAAGATCTGAATATCGCAATGTCTATGAAATAATCTTCAGTATGTAAATGAAACGCTATAAAACAGTAATCTAAACCCTTCCATATATTTGGTACAGGACCGTAACTAAGGGTGAGTGGCAGGGCCGATTGCCTAGGACTCTAATCCAAAGTTGCTGTTATTTTTGCCAATATTTATTAAAGGATCATCACACTCAAGCAAGTCAAAAAGCAATGCAAACAAAAATTTACAGACGGTACGGATAATACAAATTACGTTTTGATAAAAAATGTTGAGAATAGATAATTAAGGGGCAAAAATAATTAAAAACTTAATAGGACAGAAGAAAGACATGGAAATATGTGGTCCAAAGATCTGAATATCTCAATGTCTATGAAATAATCTTCAGTATGTAAATGAAATGCTATAAAACAGTAATCTAAACTTGCTTTATTCAGGAGCGGGCTGTACCGCCATCAGGAGTTTTGGGCCATCGTCCTGGTGGTCTAGCGACACCTCATAGAAGCCAATCAGTTGTGCATACACATGGACACAATTTACTACCACCTATAGAGAGTTGTGGAAGGAGGCAGCCAGCAGCCTTTGGTTGTTTAACTTTATTCAACCCTTCTATATATTTGGGACAGGACCATAACTAAGGGTGTGTGGCAGGGGCGATTGCCCAGGACGCTAAGCCAAAGTATGGCGCCTTTAAGTGAATTTTTAAGGTTAAACTGGTTATTAATTCAAGGTAGGGGGCGCCATTTTTCCTTTTTGGCCCAAGGTGTAAAATTTCTAGCTACAGCTCTGGTTTGGGATAACCCCTACAGATGTGAAAAAAATGAGCCTAGCTAAGAACAGCACATTCCATATCCATCCAAGGAAATTGTGTATATATTGTTTAATGTTGTTGCATACAAGCCATAAAATCTATTATATGGCTTTCCTTTATGTAATCAATTTTGCTACAGACCACACACAGGTACTCTGAGAAAGAGCAGAGATGATCTGGTTGTCTCCTGCTTTTTCTATATTTGTTGTAGCTTCTAGGAGCTGGATGCATCACTACAACATGATTATATAATGCAATTTCCATTATTATGGTTCCTTTTCCATTTGTCTTCTCCAGTTGGTTCCTGACAATAGCTAATGGGAGAGAGACTCCCAGCTGTGCGATACTGGTGTAACCCACGTTCATCATATTACATAGCATTTTATCATTTTAACAATCATTGTAAAAAAACTGGGTAGTAACAAAACCGATTGAGTGGGTAAGTGGGCTCTGTTCGCCAGCTTACAATCTATAATATGGAAACATTTGGAGCCCTACTATAGACAGAGTCCTATTATTAAAATTTTATGTTAATAAGATATATTAAAACCAAATAGGTGATAACTTAAAAACTAATCTTCACACAGCAAATGTTCTTAACACAAGTGTTACTTGAAGTATATCCATTTTAAAGCCTGGACATCAATAAACAAAACTACAAAGCAGAAATCCAACTCAGGAAATTGCTTATCAGAAAAGCTTGTAAAGTTACAAGAACAAAAGGGAGTTAATACAGCAAAGCATTAAGTGTGATACAAGCAATAGAACACAGAAAGGAAACAGACCCTGAGACTCGCTGACCTGTAACAGGTCCCTTCATAATGGTTTAAATCTTATTCTGCAAAACTTCTGTAATGAGCTGGCAATTACTGTGGATAGAATTAGCATCCAAAGGCCAAGGAAACAGTTAGTCAGCCAGTAAGGAGCATCCCAAAACAGCCTTTTTTCCCACACATTCTATATGTAATATATCTGTTTTCTTATTGTATTTTTAAATTAAGCTAATCTGTAAGGGATAAAGACATAGCAACTTAAAATGTTTTCATTCATGGGTTTGCATTTGAACACCTGAAGTTGTCATCTCTTCTGGTAACTAGATCTGTTTTTATGAACACTGAAGAAAAAAAACGACCTGTAAAATGTCCCATTCATATTAATTTGGTAATGTATTATTCAACAGCTCTGTGTACATTACAGCAGGAACCAAATGACAAGCATCAATAAAAACCTGAAACAGTTGCTAAGGAGCTGCATTAATTAGTCTGTCTGTCTATCTATCTAAGCATAGACCCACAAGATGATCTATTGGGAGCCCAAAGAAAGGTTGGGGAGACTGGTGGTAGTCATATTCCCGACACAAAAAGTCCTGACGGAAGAAATACCTACAAGAGTTTCCCTACTGACGAAAACCCGACATGGAAAAAATCCTGCCAACAAACATTACCGACAATTTAAATTGTCGACAAAAAATGAATTCCCTACACATAAATTAGCAACAATTAAAATACCCGACAATTAAGAAATCCTGACAAATAAAATCCCGATTTGACAATTTTTTTGTCATCATTTTTTGCAACCGACAAATATAATCCTGACTTGACATGATCATTTTTATTGTCATCTTTTTTCTTTAGGGAATCTCGTGTAGAAGACAAGACAACTGATTAGAGGTCTGCTCAACTGTTACCAATAGGTGGAAACCATTCATTTCAAAATATAGGTTAGATACCCAGTGCTACATGTGGACATTTTCAGGATCCTGACACACATCATTTTTCTCCCTGGCAATGGTCGTAGAAGTATTCTGCTTTTCTGTGCATAGAGAAAAATACACAACCTTCTTGATGCAGAGATCCTCTGTTAAGTCCAGTAACAGTCACAATAACACATTCAGTAATGATACAGCTATATGAATGCCAAAATAGCTACTGCCCGCTCTGTCCACGCACTCGCCTCCACTATGTCCCTGCTCTTTCCACTAGAAAAGCGGCAAAGTTAACCCTGTTGGCACTTTAATGTCTGCAACTTAACGGTCAACATTTCAGAATGTCGCGGGAACATACTACAGCTGACAGATCTGGGGAATGCTGGGGACAGGGATGAATAATAGGCTGTATAAGGGATGTGTAATAGGCTGTATACAAAGGAAACTGCTATTGCAGTATTTTCCTTCTCTCTCTTCCTTTTATATATGGAGCCCCAAAGCACAAGTGTGGGTTACAGAGGCTGAAAGGCTGAAATACTGTATTAGGCTTTGGGAAACTTTATTTTGTCTGATGCAGAGCTCAGAGCAGCAAAATCAAGTTTGCAACCAAGCAGTTAAAAAAGTATTTCTGTAATTATCAATACTGGAAGTAATTAATTAATTTTAAGTTGATTTAGGACCCAACACTCACCTGTTAGTCCACTCTAGATCTGATTTTTTTTTAAGTAGTAAAAAAAAATACCATCTTACTGCTGTGTGCTTTATTTTGCATCTTTACAGAGTTTGAGACTATGGGCAAAACAGGTGCAAGTGTAGAGAAGCATTATGGCTCAGTGAGTAGCACTTGTGTCTCACAGTGCTGAAGTCATGAGCTTGATTCCCAGACTAGGCCTCATCTGTGTGGCGTTTGTATGTTCTCCACGTGCCTGAGTGGGTTTCCTCCGGGTGCTCTGGCTTCCTCCCACACTCCAAAAACATGCTGATAGCTTAATTGGCTGCTGAATAAATTAACCCTAATGTGTTTGCGTGTGTCAGTATGTGTTAGGGCCCTTAGTATGTAGCTCCAATGGGGACTGATGTGAATGTCTAATGTTCTTCATAAAGTGCTATGTACTCTTATAGCGCTATATGTAAACCTGGGCAAAAAACATGTTGAACTTGAAAACAGAATTAGATATTAAAGGTGATGTTTCCTAGCTGAACTTTCATTTACAGATAATCATAATGTTAATTCTATATGCAAAAGCCAAGCATTTGTTCGGCATGCAAATCAGTTATACAGTTCATTTGCATTCCTCGTATTGCAACATGGTTTTGCTGAAGTCTAAACTTGCACCTCTTTTACTCTTAAAAAAAAATGCAGCTCTGGATCAGCCCCAAAATGGTGAAACATAGAACACATGATTGTGGACTCGTAATTCATCTTTTATGTAAAATGAATGACAGCAATGACTGTTTAGCTAATGAGGTGGTGGTTATATGTTTAGACTGGACTGGTGTGTGGTGATAGTTTGCTATAGTGCACTAATGTGGGTATAACAGTGGTGGGGGGCGATGGAAATGTTTCTACAACTTGCATTGCTGTAATGTGTGGACAATATATAGACATTCACTTAAATGTAGAAGTTTTGTTGGTGGCGGTGGTGGTGGATGGAGGTTCATCCCATGATGTTAGAGTATTTATTTATCTTGGAGGGGGCACATTCCCTACTGTTTTAAGTGTAATAAAGAGGGAAACAAGGGCATTGGAAAAGTTTTTATTTTATATAGTAAACCATTTTTTACAAACAAATTAATTTCATAGTAGCCATGTCAACTAGTTAGGAAATAGGGGTAATCTTCTTTTTAAAACTAACAACCCAATGAAAGAATTATGAATAGTGAGTAGAGCAACAGGCTACTAGCCATAGAGATTAATCAAAGATCAAACAGGGCTATTTTACTATCCTCCATAATACACCCAGTAGATAAACACTTACATCACCTGTATAGCGGATACTGCGGTTCCCAGAGAGGAAATAGAAACCCAATTATAGTAGAACCTGGATACTGTCTCTGCACATGTCTACAAGGATGAAGGCGTTATACGACAGTAGGTCTGGAAAGTCCAAAGTGTGATGGAACATTTACAGGAGAGTGACTAAGAACACAGGAAGTTGTGGGGGTCAGACCACAGAGGATGGTCAGAGAGATGATTTAAGGTTATAAACTGCAAACAGACACAGAAGACGTTTATGTATAAAGAAACAAAATGATTTCTGTGCATATTTTTTGCTTGTCCACTCAAATAACTTTCAGCCACCAATTCAGTCTACATGCAAAAGTACACATTAAACAATTCTATTTAAAGGGGCTTCAGAATACACTCCAACACAAAAACGAGTAATACAGGAGAATGCAGACCCTTATCCACTAAATCTGCTTACACACCATATAATAAGCAGGCCAAACAGCCGATTATCAAACAATGGGATATACTGTATGGCATGGACAATTGTCACAACACCGACAAAAGGGTCTAAGAAACATCTCGTGTGATTATTAGGCAATTAAGAATTTCACAACGATCTGACCACTGCTGTGGCAATAATATAAGGATGTTTATTACCTGTGAACAAAAGACATACACTCCAAAGATCAAGGCTAACTCCCGAGTAGGCACATGCCTTAAGGTGACTCTTACTGACAGGGCAGCCTGAACCAGCATTAGGGTTACAAAAGGGAGCCCTGTACTGGGCATGAGCTTCTGAGGAACCAAGCACCCACCTGCAGTTTTAGGTCACAGAAGTTCCCTGACAGAACCAAGTGTCAGGATTTGACTCCTGGCTCTGAGCCACACCATACAGCATTGTGATTTGTCCCTCAGTCATTAAGGTTATGACTTAACTCTAAATATGGTCTGATTAAAACAGTACACAATGTTGTTTCTAAATGTGCTAAAACTTTGGATGTTCATGTTAGCTTTCAGTAAGTAATCTCCAAACATCTGCTTGCTGATCGCCCTAATTATCATGTAGTGTCATGTATCAAGTGTTGTGTACTGTATTTAGCTTAAGGAAATAGCAGTCACTGTTCACGATTAGCAAGGATCAAAATTGAAGTCTAATCCTGTCCATTGCTTACCTGCAGATCAAAAAACTTGCTGTATCTTCGGTAGATAACCTCAGTGGTGCCATTCGACCAGGTGACTTTAATTATATACACCTATATGTAGAGGGAAAAAAAAGAACAATATGTTATTCATTGGAATAACCACTGCACATTACTAATAGCTTGAAACACAATGGTGGTCCATTACTCACATACAGCAAAACCATATGCTTCAATCTTTAAAGTGAATAAAAGAATGCATATAATAAATAATGTCTCTCTGTTACGAGCATTTGTGGTTTCAAAGCTGTAAACCCAATAAACCTCATACAAAAATAAAACCAGCAAATATCTTATCACTGCTTTACCCTATAACTTAAAGAAAGAATGGAGAGCAGCAAAGATTAAGGGCTAGATTTACTCAACTGTGGAAAAGGAAAAGTGGAGATTTTGCCCATAGCAACAAATCAGATTCTATCTGACATTTTTTAGTATGTAATAGAAAAGTGAGAGCTAGGATCTGATTGGTTGCTATGAGCAACATCTTAACTTTTCCTTAAAGCCTTAAGTCTAATTAGGACAAACAATCGAAAACCAGATTACAGTAAGGACTTGGTCTTGTTATTATCATGGTTATCTTAAACTACAATTTTTTTTTTTAAACTAGTAGAATAACCTATGAGCTTTAAATAAATAAATAAACCTCTTCCATATGATAAATATAGAATAACAGATTAATACATTAAACCTACAATAACATAACTCAGTGACTGGCTTCCTTTTTATATTTTTATTTACAAAATAATAGCAGCTCACAATGCAAATCAGATTTCTTATTTAACAAAAAACAACAGCAAATGTTTAATTATGTAGTGATGAGGGGGAAGTAAGGGGCATGTTGTTATACACTTGCTATGAGCAGGTCAGTCACAAACGGAAATGTTTACTCAATATCAACACTACATCCAGACTCACCCTCTCCCTATATGGAAAATTATTCACCTAATCAGGCAATGAAGTACAGACAGATTGGCAGGAGACCAACAGCATAGCTATATATGTGTCCAGCCAAAAGCCTCCACAAACATTGCTGTTTTATCAAGTCTAAAAAAATAAACCAGTAAACACAATCAATAAGCAAACTTTACTGTTTTTATCATCTGCATAAAACAAGTTACAGTTGGCAACTAAATGAACAAGTGCATTATATAAGCTGGTGTTTTATTCTCAAGAAATATATGCACTAATACATATTTTCTAAATTTTATTAAACAATCAACGAATGATGATCCCACCTCACAACATCCAACATTCATACAAATAAAAACTCGAACAAATTTATTGGATTTTAAAAAGGGGACATAGGTTTAATAATTGAAATAGAATTTTTTTAACTAGACTATAAAACATAGTTGCCAACTCTCCCTGAATATCAGGGAGACTTCCTGAAGATTGGGTGATCTCCCTGACTCCCTGAAGTGTTTGGTAATCTCCCTGATTCTAATTTCCTCCATTGAGGTCTATGGAGATGACCAATTCCAAGACGTAATGAAAGAATCTTGTTAATCAGCTGCAGCGTCACTTTTAGCTTTTCTATAAAGATAGTAATGAAAGTATTCACTGACAATTTAATAATCAATAAATACTGACATTTTTATTGTAAAATAGTTTTCTTGGCAGTGCTACTATGGGTGGAGCTATTCACAGGACACACCTCTTTGGCACTACAGGACACACCACTTTTCTGCAGCACATTAATAGTGCTCTTACAATCTCCCTGATATTCATTTGCAAAAGTAGGCAACCAAGCTATAAAATTTAGCGTTGAGACAGCTGGCAAATAGCAGGTGGGTGTCACCTCAGAATAATCAAAGCAACAAAAATTTGTCATCAACAGGGTGCCCCCACCAACCAAACCTCCCCAACCAAATCCCCCAGCTCCACCTCTTCACTTGCACACCTAAACTTGTGTAAGGAAGCAGACCAGGACCCCGACACAGGTCAGGCGAACCTGGTGTTCACTAAAAAGGTGCACTTCTGATAAACAGATGATTTTCCCCCATATTTTTTCTGCAACAAATTGAAATGGTGACACACCACCTCTACCGCCAACCTATGCCCCTTCTGAAAAGGAAATTGCACAAGTTAGAAAAATACATCCTATAATTTTGGGAGGGAAGCGGTTTTTAAAGTGAGGGAAAATACAGCTAACAGTAACAATTTATAACCTAGGTCACCTGACCAAATATCACCCCACTAAACCTAACCAATCAAATCTCACCCTGCAGTAACATAGTTCTAGAAACATCCTAAATAAGTGTTGTATACTGTGCTTTGGGGCCCAATAAGTCTTTTATATAACCTTGCACCTATACGGTGCTCAGTTCTTTTTTTGAAGTCAAATTTTTTTTGCTGCTATTTTGCAATTTTCACTGGTGGTGGTAAAGGGCACATCGTACCAGCATCCTTCACACACTTACAGCCACCTCTGTAAACAGATACTACAGAAAAGATGAATTGCTAATTATTAGTTTAAGTTGTTGGAGCAGTAGTTCTCAACCTTATTTTTAGGGGGAGTACCAGTTACTCTATGGAATCAGGTGAAGTACCACTTTGCATATCATAAAGATACATGGCCACTACCTAAATGGATATCTGCTTTTTCTTTAATTTACATATTTTTGTAAAGATACGAAGTCACATTTTTTTTTACTTATTACATTCAAACTAACAATGTTTTTTTATTAAATATCACTACCAGCTGGTATTTCACCTGGTTAAAATACAAAAGTATGGCTACTACCCCCTTAGAACCTTGCCCAGTCTCCCCAAGTACCACCAGACAGTGGTCCAAGTTGAGAGTCTAGTGCAGCAGTGGAACTAGCCGAGCTGTCCATTTAAACACATGAAACTAAGAATGTTTCATAGTTTGAAACTTTATCTCTTGAACATTCATCTTCTGATTTGATGTTTATGAAAATATCGCAATAGTCAGTGAGGTACTGATATATAGGTAATGGCAATTATACTGTAGACAAATATTGTAAATATTAATATATGTAAATATTGGAACACTTGGCCCTGAAGGTCTTACTTTTCCCCACTGGAATGAAATTGTGTGTACCAGGCAGGATGTCACACTATGTAATACCATTGTAGTATTGCCAATGATTGCTTTGGGGAGAAGATGGCAGCTGCTGCTTAAATATAAATAACAACAAGACCATACAGGGAGCCACTACTCAGTTTCTTGGTAATCCTTGCAATAATATCAGATAATACATTTAATCACATATATTACCATACTAGAAGGCACCTTACACAACTATTACAATATATAGCAAACAAAGCTACCTTAAGGAGCTGTTCATCCTTGACACTGAATGAGAATACTGTGCACACACACACTCCATTTTATATTTTTTGTATTATTTAAAGAGATAAGAAATATTATTGGTATATAATTTACTATTAACATCACTGCTTGGCCCCCAGAATGTCCACAAAAGTCAATGGGAACGTGACCTAGGCCACCCTCCTGATGAAGGTATCTGGGAAACCATCAGAACTCAGGTAGCAAAATCTTCCATATCCACCAGGATAAAGGAAAATGCATACAAAATCTATTATAGATGGTACTATACCCACGATAGGCTCTCTGCAATGTTCCTTACAACAATGTTAGAAGCTAAAGTTGGAGAATCTCATCTTCAGTTTTTACCATTCTACTAACATTATAAAAGATGCGCCATGTAATGAACACTGTGTGAAAAAACTATTCAAATACTAAAGTGTCCTCAAAAGACAGGCAAAAAGGGCACAGGCCACAAATTCTCAGAGCACAAAAAGCAAAGCCTTCTAAATTAGACCCCCTCAGAGTGCCAGATGACATCATGTAATCAAACAGTTTCGCTCTGCTTAAATCTCTAAGTTTTTTAGCATTAAATCATCACTGGCCACTATCCTAAAGAGAATGGCACAGTTAATGAACCCTGCTTTAACCAGTTAAGTTCTAATGCATGTTTGTTACAGGAACACAATGGAAATATTGATCCTTTTAACTTTTTAAATAGATCAAATATTATATTTTCCATGAAAAAGATTTGCAGAACAATTCTCACTTAGAAATGAAGATATTGCATTACTAGTGTTTGATGGTAATATACTTAGAATGGTATCACACTACTAACCTAACATGCTTTTATTTAATAAACATGAAGGGAGTAGAGCGCTTGTGTATAAACAATGTCTCCCATATACATCTCCATCCATGCCATAATTAAGCGTTAATACCAAATTAAGATATGTGCAAACTTGAATGAGTATCGTGCAAACCATGTGATATTATCACATCTATATATTGTGCAAGTGACACATTTATGGTAAGGAAAGAATGTAAAGATATTTGTAAGGGTCTAGTATAAAATGTCGACAGTTAAATATTATGGGCCTGATTCAGACTTCACCTCTCAACTCTAATACTGTTTGCAACAGATGAAATATGACTCCCCTGCAATCAACATGGTTTAGCACAGGAGTGACTTTCCTCTCTAAGGACCTGATTCACACTTAAGAATCTCTTCTTAAAATAAGAACTTAAAGTCACACCTGGGCTAAACCATGTTTATTGCAAGGGAGTCATATTTAATTGTAAATAGTATTAGAGTTGAGAGGTAATGTTTCCTATCCCAAGTCTAAATAACAGTGTGATAGTAAAGCTGGTCAGTATCTGTGTGCAGTAAGCAATTCAAAGATATATCCCTGCATGCAAAGAATACAATTACCTTGACTCCCCCTGAAATCAACATGGTTTATCCCAGAAGTAACTTTCCTCTTTTATTAGCAAGCTCCTTCTTAAGTCTGGATCCAGCCCTTTATGTCTTATTAAAATAAAACTATTTAACTTGGACCTCGTTACCCCGGGGAATAATACAGTTGGATTAACGTTTCCAAACTCAGCTCTCCAGGAGTTCTAACAGAGCAGGTTCTCCAGATCTCTTTGCTGGGGCAACAAGATACCCAACTGATGACATTTTAACCTATCGACATAACAACTGCATGCCATTTGTAAAATGGGTTAAGCTCAACATATTTTGTCAGTATGTGACTAATTATAAATCTAAATAAACAAAGAAAATACATGATTGAATATTTTTTTTTTACATTTCCTTGTGCTAGGCTTTGCCATAGAGATTTTTTAAAAAGCTTCCACTGCCAAGGAAGGGTTCTAAGATTACAAATTGTAAATCTAGAGTTGGGGATGCACAGACCTGTTGGACAGATCTCCACGCGTACGGAACTACATTGTCAGTCTGACAGCTGAATTCCACATCCTGAGAGTGGAATTCGGCTGCTGTTAGTAACTGTGGATCTAGTCCCTTATGTGTACACTCAGACTGCATTTCTGTATATAAGCATTTTTCAATGGTGTAAAATTCTTGCAGACAATAAAAATCAACACAGTAAAAAAGGGTTCTCAGAAGGAATACAGCTTTAAATTTGTCTTTTCTTTAGTTAATAGCCATAAAAAAAACCAGAAACACACACACAGCAGATGTGAGATAGGAAGCATGAACTGCTAGACTGGCTTTTCTATAAACAATCTGAGGCAGTGATGTCAGACTATCATCTGGTTCATAGGAGAACTTTCTTGCTTCATCTCGATTTCACAATCTTGGTATAAGTACTGCCAGATCTGACAAAACACCAGAACCTTTCTCTACCTCCCCAATAGCACAGTGTATTGTGGGAAACTAAAAGTAGGACCAATCAGAAAAACAAAACTAAAACACAACACAACATATGTGCCAGCCAACGCAGTCCTCACCATAGGCAAGCGTTTAGATGCTGCTCCTTAAGTTAATGTTAGTCAATCTTACCATTAGACAACAATGCTGAAGGGGTGGGAAGGGGTTGCTGATTTTCCTATTAATAAGCCCATTACCTGTTACTCAATGCTGGGATCCCCAGAACTGTAAAGCAGGAG
Source organism: Limnodynastes dumerilii (assembly GCA_011038615.1). Taxonomy (NCBI): domain Eukaryota; kingdom Metazoa; phylum Chordata; class Amphibia; order Anura; family Limnodynastidae; genus Limnodynastes; species Limnodynastes dumerilii. The sequence goes on along the minus strand of WWET01001753.1, from coordinate 28,102 downwards.
ATACTGCTCCAGGAAGGTAGCTCACTCTATAAGTGGTCTGGGAGTGCTGGTTGAAAATTAGGAGACTCTAGGACAGGCATATCAAACTTGCATGCCGCATGCGGCCCAAAAGCTTTTTTTGCGGACCTATCTAACAAAGTGAAGCAAGTCTGGCGATCGTTGCTTTAAAAAGGGGCTGCTATCAGTCGTCACAGCAGTTACACAGAACAGCTGATAGTAAACCCCTTTTCACCTGTCCTGTATAACTTTTGCATCAGCCGATAGTCTGAAAAAGAATGCTTTATGGCTATGCAAAGGATGCTGACACGCCAGCATCACACAGAAAACAGTGCACACCGCAGAGACACAGACAGAAGGCATCAAAGATAAGTATGGTATATACAGAAGAGGCTGGAAATTATTGAATGGGGAATTACTGGGAGCTGGAGCTATATGAATGGGGAATACTGGGGAGATGGAGTCATATGAATGCGGAATACTGAGGAGCTGGAGCCATATGAATGGGAAATACTGGAGAGCTGAAGCCATATGATGTGAGATACTGGAAGCTGGAGAAACATGAATGGGGGATACTAGGAGCTGAAAACACATAAATGGGGAATACCAGGAAGACTGGAGAGACATAATGGGGAATACTGTGAAGGTTGGAGGGACATGATGGGGAATACTGTAAAGGTTGGAGGGACATGATGGGAAATACTGTGGAGGTTGGAGGGACATGATGGGGAATACTGTGGAGGTTGGAGGGACATGTTGGAGGGACATGATGGGGAATACTGTGGAGGTTGGAGGGACATGATGGGGAATACTGTGGAGACTGGGGAGACATTGATGGGGAACTGAGACTGAGACTTTTTATTTTCCTTGCGGTCCACACAATCTTAGACTTTGACTGTTGGTCTGAAAGGCCCAATTGCGGTTTTGTGTTTGACATGCCTGGTATAGGACATTCCAGGATAGTTGACAAACTATATCTGTGTTCATAGTAGATAACAGATACAAGAAATATTTGATGATGTCCATCACATAGGAGTTTATGTGCTGCTGCTCAATACAACAATCAACCAGGAGCAGCCAGTTATGGCTTCATCACACCATTCATTTATACTGTAGTTGCTCTCTTAGCTTCGCGATCTAGCAGGGCGTTGACTGCACAGCAGTGTTTGATTAATTGAAACAATAACTGATTAATAGGCTGGATGAGTGAAGTTCACACAACACCCCTTATTTTGATGCTCAAGATAAACAATAATTGTAAAACAACCTATGTTTTAAGAAGTCTTACACACTAAATGAATAGGTCACCAATAAGCCTGGCAGCAGCAGACTGCTTAGAAATGCAAGTCAGTTTTACATTCATGTGGCAGCAAAAGAAAAGTTGTCCTGAACATGAATTTTTGGTATAGCACATAATGAGTTAAGTTTTATGCTACCGTATCAGCTGCAGAGAACCGCCCAAAGAAGGGTTACAAAGAAAATGGAAAGTCAGGGGAAACAAAAAAGCTATAAGAGCAATGATGGAGATGCCAGGAAACAAAGAGATTTCTCCTCTTGGCTGGGATCACTGTTGGCTCGTGTCCACGCCCTCATAAGCACTCATCCAGGTCCCACATTAGGAGTCCAAGGCTGCATAGGAAAACACAAACTACCCTTCACTACTGCAAATCAGCCTGATCCAACTGGGACAAGAGTTACAGGCTTTCTAAGGAAACATCCAGCTACCAGCTGCTTTTATTATTGCAAAGAACTGTTCTGCAAAATGGAAAAGCAAGGCAATGCTGGCTGTTCACAGACTCTTATGTATATAGATGCATAATACTTACCTCACCTCAGGGTACGACAACAGACAGCACTGAAACTTTCTTTAAAACAGTTGCTCGTTCTTGCTTAATTCTATCTGTGTGATTGAGCTGCTCTACCTATACACAAACACACACACACACACACACACACACACATCTCTGGGGAGGTAAGATATGGCTACAAGCACATAAATAAAGTACAACTAAAGGAAAACTAGTCATAATCAGAAGCGGATATAAAATGTCAACAATCAATTTAGAGTACTAATTTAACCTATTTTGTAACAGAGATACACACACCAAGGGTTAAGTTAAAGGGGTTACTGAATTACTTAGGAAGTAGGAGTCGGTATAGATTTATTTTAAAGGAGTGAGTGATTTAGCAAAAAAAAAAAAACACTTCTTTAATTGGACAATTCTAAAAGGCTATCAGTCTGCCTCTACCTGATTGGCTTATCATATCCTCTATATGCTCACCAAGGATGGAACAAACAGACGACTCTGCCGAGTCTCTTCTATAATTAAAGTGATAAGGAAGGACCTATATGTAGCATGTTGGGAGAGGAGGTGGAGATCTGTGTTAGTGAAGCTGCAACCCCATGACAAAAAATGTGTTTTTTGTTTTGTATTTTTAACAAAACTTGTAGTGGAAGGCTATAAGAAACATTTCCACTGGTTTCATTATTCCAGATGCTAGTAAAGATTTAGAATTTTTTGTACTGATCACGTTAGCAGGGGGAAGGTAAATTTAAATGTGCAGACGTAATGAGTTGAGTTTGTTTTGTAGCTCAACTATAAATCAGAGTTAAAATAAAGCTGTTCAGTATTTGCAAGCGATAAGCAAAATCAGACAGTACTGCTCCTGTACTCGTTTTTATTTTACCTCTTACATTGCAACATGGTTTGTCCAAGTGCAGATTTGCACTTTTTGGTGCAGTTACTACTAACTCTGGATCAGCACTTGTGAGTTAATTTGTTCTACTGGCAAGTAAAAGGTGCCCCTTTATAGATACTCTGAAAAGGATACATATAATAACAGCTAAAAAAATATAGTTTATAAGACATGCAGTCAAGTCAGATACATGTTTAAAAGGGTGGGGTTCGCCACTGGGAATGGCCTTTTCTCCACAGTCCCCGCTGCGATTGGGCTGCTTTTAAAAAGAGAGAAAGCCAAAAGTTCCTTTTGGGCTGTCTCTATTTCGAATAGACAAATTTTTTAGAATTTTTTTTATGAATGTGTACCGATCAAGTTAGGGTTAGAATTAGGGAAACAGTTGGGGTACTTTTTCCTCTTACATATCAGAGCACCGCGTTTGGTGCTCTGGGGATCGATTGCTATGCCAGGAACTGGCTTGAAGAGAAGGGCCCTATTAGAAAAGGGCCATTCGAAACGGGGACCCACACTCAAAGTGAGGTATGTGAAGATCCCTAGAAGGAATCCCCAGCGCCGACTGGTAAGTATTACCCGCAACCCTTACCCTAATCCTAACCCTAACCTTCCCCTTCTATGTTCCATCCCCTCCACGCGGCTTTATCCACTCCTCGCAACCTAGCCCTAAAACTCCCCTTCTATGCTACATCTCCTTCCCACAACCTAACCCTAAGACTCCCCTTCTAAGCTTTATTCCATCCCCACAGTCTAACCCTAAGATTCCTCTTCTAAGCTCCATCCCCTCCCCCCAGCCTAATCCTAAAACTCCCCTTCTACACTCCATACCCTACCCGCAACCTAAAACTAAAGCAGGGCACACACTGGGCTTTTCAGCAGATCTTTCCAATCAGACAATCAAAAGACCGTTTCACCAGATATCTTACCAACTACAAGATAAACTAAAAGTAAGCGATTATTGTGCATAAGATCATAGTGTTATGTTTCTAATATTTTGGTTTTACAGAGACTAGAAACAACAACACATGAACAAGGTAGGGCTATGTGTGATACTGATAAACCACAAGGAATGTGATGGAGTAGAGGGAGATAAGATGACACCAGTAGCAGACAGGTACTTACTTGTAAGACTGAAACCACACACATTTTTCATGGTGAAGGAAGCTTTAAATTGATTTAAAAACAATTTTCAATATCCTAACACCAAGTTTCTCCTTGCACATCTGAGGCGTAAAGTGTCTATGTGGCTGTAGGCTTACAGGAGTCTGTCCAGGAGTTCACTGAGAGACAAATAACTTTTTTTTTCTATCATGAACTTGATCCTGAACCGGATTCATACTTACTCCTTTACTCCGTAAGATAGTCTCTACTGTGGAGGCTTTTGTAAATTCGTAAGGAATTTCTGATCCACAGCACAGCAGGATTGGGGATTTGCCACCTGCATCCTACCTTAAATACTCCACACGGAAACCTTCCATGCGGAATACTGAATTTCACGAAAGGGCTTAGTTGAGCTCTGACTGTACAATTTAAATGCTTATGCCCACCCACCATGCATATCTCCTATGCATGCGGGATGGGCACACCCCTCGTGCGGGTGGCTCAGTTCCGCACGGAGAGCAGCTTCGGTTGGTTGCGCTCTGTTGTGGAAATAATAGCATGGAAACGTAGGGAAGTCTGCTGAAATTCACAGGTATGAATCTGGGCCCTTGTCTATAAATGAAATCCATACTAATAAAATAGAAAGAGCTCTTTAGGGATTTATGGGTTATATACTGCACACATACAATTTAAAACCTTTCAAAAGAAATGTCAAAGTTAAAGTAACCCACATGCATATTGCGCTCTTTAAGAAAAAAAAAATTGTGGTCAGCAAAAAGGTCCAATTGGTTATATTTTACAGTTTCCAAAGTTTGAAATTGAATACACAGCTTTAACATGAATATGTATAGGGCCTGGAATGACAAGCATGTGGACACCTGTAGATTTATAGTATATTCTTTCCCTTGAAAAAATAATATAGTCATTTTTATGGTCCATATATAACAGCTAAATCCGGTATAGGAAAGGCTAGACTCCAGCAGAGGAAGGATGTCCCCTTTTCAACTATTGCAACTCTATTTAATTCTCTAATGTGTGGCTTGAAAAATAAAGAGTGCCAAGCCATTGTGTAGGAACAGGGTGAAAGGGTGAGGGAGGTAACCCGCAGCCACTATGCTCAGCCCACTGAATCTACAGGGAGAAAAGCTCCAAGGTGTGCAAGCTAATCCCAGTATTGAGCTGCTAGAAGCTTTTGTTTTAATAAACTCTGCTGGCAGGCAGATTGGAGTGGCAGTGGATAAAACATGGTACTAATTTGGGACACCTGGATTTTCTAGATATTTATCCATACGCAAGTGTGTGGGCATGTGTATATATAGATCAAATATATATTATAAGGGCATGGTCGTGCCCTTATATTAAGGTTGACTATAATAAACAGCATTCCGCCATTGACTTTCTGTCAGAGGGGGGGGGGTATGGTGTTTGAGGGGCTGTAGCTCAGAAAGTATTTTATGCATTAAGATGAAATTTTCACCGGTCTGTGGAGAATTGTCTCCTGGTGCTGCATGCCAAAATATATTGAAATAATTAAAAATGAAAACTGGAACAGGTTAAAGTGAAAAATGTGGCCGTTTTTTTCTACTTCCTTTTTTAGAAAGCTGTATTATACCCCGTTCAGATTACCATGAAAAAGCCGGGGTTTTCATGAAATTGCCGGCTTCCATGAAAACCCCGGCTTTTTCTGGCAATGTGAACGGTGAAGCCGGGTCTCTTTAGCCGGGTCTTAGACCCGGCTTCACCCGTTCACACTGCGCTGAAAAGCCGGCTATTTAAATAGCTGCCAGCTTTCAAAAAAAAAAGAGAAAAAAAAAGCCGGGGTTTTCAGCGCAGTCTGAACGCACCAGGCTAAAATTTTAAAAATTTTGCCCACTGCCTAAAAAGCTGGCTTTTTAGGCAGTGGCAATCTGAACGCAGCATTACATTGATTACATTAGAATATGATTAGGAAGGCAGAACTCAGTGTAGAAAGGGTCTTTTCATTAGCTGTTTGTTTTATTAGGGAGCTGATATGCCAGGGGAGTGCCTTTGGGGGGTGAGATTTCAGAGAAAATGACAGGTTTTTTTACAATTTAGGAAAATGTGCCCTATTATACAGATAGGAGAGAGATTTCACATAGTTCATAACATTGCGGATGTCAAGTAAGAGCCCTCTGCTGGGTGCACTAACACTGCCTTCACATGAGAGGAGTAAGATGGCCACTTCCCTCACACAGAGATTTTCCTCTGTGTGCTGGAGGAGAAATCATCTCTAATAACTCCTTCTGGTGGGCTGGGGGGTGCTTTTAGGTTGAGGGGGACACACAGTGAAAACTTCAGCTTACAGTTTGCTGTAATAAAAGAGATAAAAGCTCCAATTTGCCTGTGAGCGGACCTAGCGATGTCATAATTTTGGCCTATATTACAAAGACAATGCTGGGGGTGACCTAAGGGGAATTCTGACATACAGCAGTCGATGCACAGACTTTCCTGACCTGTATTATAGCTGCAGTGTCCAGTCAGTAAGGTTATGTGGCCGGCAGGAAATTATTCACATCTTGATGACTTTGAGGAAGTGGACTCCTGAGTTGCCCCTCAGTTTAAGGCAATGTAAAAATGTAAATCATCTATAGTTGTTAGGTTAAGGCGTTGGTTCAATTTTATAAGTTCATATTTAGCGCTCTTGTGTGGTACTAATATATATATACATATA
>WWET01001753.1:0-15485 GCA_011038615.1 Limnodynastes dumerilii | reverse complement strand
ATATATGTATATATATATATATATATATATATATATATATATACACACACACACACAAAACCAAACCAAAATGCTTAAACATGTTTCCATATGTGCATGAACAAGACTGCTGTCTGGAAAAGACACAAGGTAAGCAATTGGTGAAACAGAACAGAGGAGGATGTATTAATTTGTAGATTGGATATATTTCTCCTCTGGGAACATGCTAATTTCACTACAAGCTGCAAACATATCTAAATAACTGCGTCACCATAATTAACATCTGATAGTCAGCAGATCACAAGAAACTATAACGCAAAAAGCAGTTATCAGAAACAGGCTGCGTAGGCTGCTTTTACTAGTATCTGTTTTTCTGGTGGTAGGGATAAATATTTATGGGGGTGCTTCTCTATCATTCAAGACTGAGCAGATGCAAATTACAGACTTGCACGATGATTTAATGTTTTTCCAGTTCATAGGTACAAAGTATAGATTTAGTCAGGGGTTCACATTCAGCAGCAATGACAGGGATGTAACAGCAAAAAAAACAATGGGCCGGATCCAGACTGAAGTAAGTGCTTGAAATTAGTTACTCCTGGGCTAAACCATGTTGATTGCAGGGAGAGTCAAATTAATTTTATTCTTTGCATGCAGGGATTATATCTTTGCATTGCTTACTGCACACAGATACTGTAACCAAAGTAATTGCAGGGGAGGCATATTTCATCTGTTGCAAACAGTATTAGAGCTGAGAGGTGATGTTTCCTATCCCAAGTCTAAATAACAGTATAATAGTAAAGCTGGTCAGTTTCTGTGTGCAGTAAGCGATTCAAAGATATATCCCTGTATGCAAAGAATACAATTAACTTGACTACCCTTGAAATCAACATGGTTTAGCCCAGGAGTAACTTTCCTCTCTTATTTTCAAGCTCCTTCTTAAGTCTGAATCAGGCCCGATATGTTCACTTTTGTCACTGTCTGAATTATGGGATGGACACAAAGACAAACAGTCACATTAAACTATGCATGCAAAGATTTTCATTGTTTAAGTTTAGTACTCTTTAAAGTTGTGAAGCACTAATTGCTTAAAAGTATAGTAACTTTAAAATACAAAAATATATCCCATACTGTATGTAATGGCTATGTTACAGTTCCCAGATGTGCTATTACATGCATGCAGAAGCAATAATGGGGGAGGGAAAAGTAATTGAAGAACAGAAAGAGTAGGAGCTCAAAGGATGAGAGGGAAAGGGTGGGTTCCTGCAGAGGAGATGAAAAGAAACCTGGTTTAACTGCCGCATAGAAAAGGTGTCTTTAATAACCTGTGGTTTCAGAGTTGCCAAAAATACCATGTACTCAGAGAAGTGGATTCCTTGTGGGACCTAATGAACCAAGTATACGGCAAAGAAAGAAAAAAATGGATTGTATTACGGCTAAGCTCATTACATGAGACATTCTTTAACTTCTGTTAATTTCCTCTAAATACAGAAAACTGCTGAACTTTGTGGGCCTTAAAACGTAACGCACAGTAAAACTGTAGAGAGAATTGTAATAGAATTAATAAACTCTTCTATATTGGTAGCAAGATTTCATTATGTAAATGACCCCCAGATGACATCTGGTTTCTATGACTGCAGATCTGTCCTACAAAGTGGTCTGTATAGTCACTTTAGGCATATGCAAGATATTAGATTAGTGAAAGTCTTCTGAGCTTTGGGAATATTCTCCATTTTCTGATAACTGTCTGAAAAAAACATTATTATATATGTATCATAAATACATAATTCACTACCAAGATTTAACAGAGATACAGCAACATTTATTTTAAATTCTGTAAAAAGTACTGACTTTGTACACTGTATTTAAAAATAAGACTTTGTTTAGTTGATGTAGCTTATTGCTCATAACAAAGCTGTATTAACAGACTACAGCAGTACACTCACATAGAATGACTTAGCTCCAGTTATAATTTCATTTCATTTTCACATTAGTTGCACCACCATGTTGGCCATTAACGTACTGGGGAATGTGGGGAACCAGAAGTGCCAGCATATCCTGACAGGGACTGCTGCAGCCTGTAGTGTCCCACATACTTTTATAAAATAAGGACAGCCCCGTTATTATTAATAAATAATGAATTACGTAAATAAAAAAATATAAAAAGAAAAAAAGAAACCCCTAATACTTACCAAATTTATCTTTTGTTGCTCCAGTCTACCAGGCTTTTAATCAATGGACATGTTTGGTTAACCTGAGACAGCATGGGAGGTTATAAATACAGGTCCTGCCCAGCAAAGTCTCATTGGGCCTGATCTAGACCTACGCTCGCATGCGAACGTACGCTGATCGTAAGCGGAAAAACGGCAGAAAAAACACACTGCGCATGTGCATAGTGACAACTTCTGATCGTACCAAAGACCATTTCGTAGCGGCGATTCAGGCGTCCGTATGGTTTGCGTATTTTCCGAAGATGGGGCGTGTTTATAGTACGAAGTTAGTACGGACGCTGGAGTTAAGGAATGTAGGCGGGGTGAGCCATTTAAATTGTGCAGTATGGGCGTGCTTAGGCCGCTACGAACAGCACGTCGCTACAAAAATACGTACGAACACATGGAAAAGTTAGGGTAGGGTTCGGCGGGTGTACTGAAAGGAAGGTAAGGGGAGTGTCGTGGGAGTGAAAGTTTTTACGCTGGAGCGGTAATACGCTCCGTTCTCATGCGTAGGTCTGGATCAGGCCCATTGTCATAGCGAAGGTCTGAATGATCAGAGACCTGTGTCTGTAAATATGGCGTCGGTACAGGGTTTCTATTTGTGCCAAGCGTGGCTGTGAATTAATAGCTTTTTATGGTGGTCTTGGCTTGCTGTCGACTGCAGTGCAGGAGGTATTATGGGCCAGATCCTATACTACGTATGCGAGCGATTTTACGCTATCCGCTGCCGTAAAATCGCCCATTAGTATTTACTGCGCATGCACACTACAGATGTTACGCCACGTAACTCTGAACATACGTACCAACCATTTATCAAATAGCGTAACTACAAAATGAAGGGGCGTGGCATCCACACGACACCCGAAATTACATACCAGAGGCGGAGTGAGGCATTTAAATCGTACAGTATGGGCGTGCCTAGGCAGTAACGTACATGACGCCTATACGTACGTCAGTAGTTACGCTTTGAAAAGTTAAGGTAACTACTGACGTACAATTTCTTGTGCAACTTAAATATTTGGATTTCATCTGTCACTATGTGAAGAGCACATCATTAAAACATAAAGCTGGTACTTAAACTATTAAAGCTTACAGCTATGAATAAAATTATAGCTTTGTCCCAAAAGGTATCTTACAATAGACTAGAGACATGAGGCTCGACCACCTCTGTAACAAATCAGAGATATCAAATTAGAAGTTCCATTTCTACCAACCTTGTCTAATAAATTAAGTAGTTCATTTAATTATAATACAAGTATTTTATTGAGCCAGGGATATTTTTATTAACTGTTTTTTATATAGCGCTATCATACACACACATTACGGTTAAATTAGTCAGCAGCCAATTAACCTACCAGCATGTTTTTGGAGTGTGGGAGGAAACCGGAGCAAATGCACATAGACACGGGAAGAACATACAAACTCCACACAGATAAGGCCTAGTCCGGGAATCAAACTCATGACCTCGGCGCTGTGAGACACAAGTGCTACTCATTGAGCCACCGGGGATATGAACTAGATCTGGACTATTGCAATATAGGCATTATCCACTCACAGGAAAAAGAAAATGCATTAATTTTGTGCACCCAACGAGCTCCCATAATGGAAGCTCCTTACACCCCATCCAGACTACAAGGCTGTCCCCATTTTAAGTGAGGGCAGTTTGGAAATTTTTTAAGTAGGATCCATAGATTGTAAGTCTGTATATAAGGGCTGGGTGGCCTTCCCTCATCTCCATGGATGACTGCACTCCGAGCTCAAGCTCCAAGGGAAGTGGGATCATAAACACTCGGAAGGATTTTTTTTTTTTTTTTAGGTTATTCCTTTTGGAAACCTTGCTTTGGTGTAGTAATGTCCCCTAATGTCTTTTTCACATAAACAATTGTCATATATCCACTACTTATTTCAAGCTAAATGTAGTATATACTCATTAAAGGTGAGGCCATTTCAACACCGATTATGTTTACAATCAGAGATTAAAGTACATATTTAATGGGACTTCTGAAGAGAACAAGTTTTGTCCATGGCAACCAATCAGATTATGACTTTATGTTTATTAAACACATTCTATAAGATCATAAGATCAATCCATGTGGTTGCTATGGCAACATCTTTCTTTCTTTTCTTCTTTAGAAGCTTCATTAAATATACCCATAGGATTGTTTTACTATCCTAGTCAGGTCTCTCTCGTTTAACAGATATTCAACTTCAGGAGGATGAAATGAGAGTTTCTAAAACAAAATAATGTATATATGTTTATGGGTCAAGAAGAACTTCAAGAATATGTGTATTTGTTTTAGCCAAAAAACGCTGTAAAATGCAACAAACATATGATACATGTTTACAGTTACTCCTAAACAGAAATATGAAGAATAGGAAGAATAAGGATAAGAGAGATTTCACAAACATATAAAAAAAAAGGTAGCAAAGTTCAGTAATGGACAACTACTTCTTACATTTATAGACTACTAATTGAATGCTAAGAAGAAACCGAGTAGCAGAACATAATTCCAGGCAGCTGCTGCAAAGGCAAACAAATCCTGGTATATATACAACAGAGGCATAACTTTCCCATCTATATAATTATGTTCAAGTTAGACAGGGAGGAATTCACAAGCTTACCACATTGAGAAAGCATATTACTGTATCATAAAGTTGATACCGAACACAAATTGGCACTACAAATGCAGACACTGGCCTTTTGATCAGCAATTCTCAAAATAAAAAGTCTTTCAGTCATGAGATGTCTGTGAAACAAGCAATATATGACTCATCTTCAGTCTTTAGCTAATAAGTTATCTGCCATATTCAGAAATAATTACAGAAACTATTTACCAGAAGTAATTGCAGAAACTTAGATATCAAGACATAATTAAATATGTCACAAACAATAGCCTATGGCAGTGCTCCTCAACCAGTGTGCCATGGCACACCAGTGTGCCACGGGATGTTGCCAAGTGTGCCTTGGTGCAATGCCTCCAACAGGAGAAAAAGCACTGGAAGACCTTGCAGATACATGAATGTGGAATACTGGAGAGCTAAAGATACACGATTGGTTATACTGGAGAGGCTGCAGACACATGAATGGGAACTACTAGGAAGGCTGGAGACACATGATGGGGGCTACTGGGGAGGCTGCAGACACATGATGGGGGCTAACATAGGTAAATTAGTTATAAGAAAAAAAAGTTATTAGCTGCGATTTTTTAATTTATCAAATAAAAAATAATGTAATATCTGTGTATGTACTTTGTAATTCCTGCTTTTTTTGGTATATTTTGCTTTTGGTGTGCTGCGGAATTCTGGGAAGGGCTTAGGTGTGCCGTGGAATTCTGGGAAGGGCTTAGGTGTGCCGAGGGTGAGAAAAGGTTGAGGAGCACTGGCCTATGGCAAAGATAAGATCTACAATTAGTGTGAAGTAAGACCAAAAGGACAAAAATGTATTGCTCTCAAATAACCGACATGTATCCAAACATGCAATGATTGCAATGTAAGGGTTCATTTAATTACCTGCATAGAGGCAAAAACCATATGGAGTGCTCCAATTGCCATCTATTGCATCATCTACATTTCTGAAGATTTCTTCAACTGGTGGTTGCAGCAAAAGTCTTCCAGAACACACATCATCGCTAACTAAACAACAATACACATGGTCATCTTATAAATAGGCCATATTGCTGATGTACAGAACAGGCTTCTTTACTGTAAACTACCCAAGGTGTAATGAGAACTCCTAGTGGTTCTAGAAATAAAAACTGTAAGTTTACAAGTTGACAGGGTCAACAATGGAGTGAAGGGGAAAAAAGTGTACAGGATTAACAGATCTTAAGTATATCAACAAAAAAATGTAAGAACAGTGGTCACTGTTTCTAGTCACGGATACATTCTCTTAATTGCTGGGTTCAACCACTTCACAGTTTTGTCTGTCCCAAATACCTTCTCTGACACCCAACAACCAGGATGTGATTGTGTAATGGATAGGAGATCTCCACAAGGATGGATATCCATAGACCCATAACACGATAGTTATAAACATCATTCCACCCATTAGAGGAATTGATTATCAGCATATACAAATACACAAAAATTTTACAGAGATCACTACATGTATATACAATTTAACCACGGTGGTATATTTTTTTGAGCTTTTAGAGTTTCTAAAGTAAACGTGATATATGTGCACTTCAACCACACATAAGATAGCAGTGCCTAGTAGGGCAAATGCTGTAAGTATGCTGCCTCCTGGCTATGCTCTAACACATTTAATGAGAAACTTATCAGAGGATTTTTTGGAAAGCACCTATTTAAATATTTTTTAGCAAATTAACATTTTTAAAATATTGTTTTGCCAAACATTCCAATACATATATGTAAACATGTACCAGACACTAGAATATATCATTCATGTAATATACATTTCACGTATTGATCTGCATTAAAGTGAAATGGTGACCACTGTCACAAATCAAATTAGGGTCTGAAGCAGAAGGCTAATGAACTAAATACATCAATAAATCACATCATGGTTCAGTCAGACTGCACTTTTAGCTGTAAATATCCCCTAACAAATCCCTGGATAAAAGCATGTAAAATAGGGCACAATAATAGACACACAATAGAGACACAATAACAATATTTATAACAGTGCCTTTACTGTGGTTTTTATTGCTACATATTCAAAATCACAATATAAACACTATTTGCCAAGTCAGGTCTGCAATTAAATGGATTCTACTTCAGAGTGTTTTATCAAACCCCAACATCACTACAATATACAATTCTGCACTAAGCATGCCATGAATGGGCAGAAACTGCCAGCTAAGATGGAGATCACATATTGATGAACTATTGGCAGAGCATGTTTGTACTTGTGTGAAATTTAACCACTGTCCAGGAAATAACTGTGGTTGTAGCAAGAGCACAACGTGGATGCTATGCAGACCAGACTGCCAGGAGGGAGTGATGCGAGTGTTAAGTACTGCAGTCAGTGGGGTGAGGCCACACTCACACTATCATCACTATATGTACAATGCACACTCACATAATGCTTGTTGGGGCTGCGCCTCTTCTGGACGTCCTGCACGCTGACTTGCACGATGCTTTTCCTGGGCATGGCTCAGCTTGGATCCCTGCTTTCCAGCTGCAGACAAAATATAGACCAAAGCTAGGGGTTTCTTGAAGGGTGGCTCCAATCCTTCCACCATCCAGCTGAGTGACAGTGTCTTGTGTCCTGAGCCGGTGACAATGAGCCCTTAGTGGCAGACAGGAGCCAGGATCAGTGCCCCAGCTACTCTCCTGCTGTTCCTTTCTTTCTTCCCCCCTTCACCTCATCCCTCCCCTCACACTAGATGGAGGAGGAGAAGGAACAGCCCACAGCAAGAGCAGTGCCCAGCTATGTTCTTTGCTAAAACCAGGCACACTCATTTCCCCAGGATAACGTGTCATTTTCTGAAATTGGATATAAACTTAACAACCTATGTTATCTATTGTGCTAGATCTTACTTAAAAAATAAATATTTAATACTATATGAAATATTTTATATTTTTGAATATAGTATGAATATTGAATAATACATTCAAGGTCCAATAAAAGGGATTTATGATGATCTATTCTCAAATGTATTACTTCTGGGGTACACTTTTTGCTAGAAAGGGGTAATCCAACTGTAAGCAGAGTGCATTTCTGGAATCCGTTTTCAAACCCATAGACCAGGGTCCTGATTCAGAGCTGCGCTTCTGTCTATTTTTCAGACAGAAGCGCAGACAAAATGTCTACTGCGCATGCCCAGATCAGGAGCGCGCACAGAAAGATGGGCGCAAAAGTACCCATCCGTCTGTGATAGCATCCAACCGGGCTGCACCTGTGGAATAATATTAAAATGAGAAAAGTGTCACTTTTCTCATTTAAATATTGTTTCCACTGCTGTCCGATGACTGCTTAATAAGCCTTACGCTTACACCATCTCAGAGAAGGTTCACGGTGTAGGTGCAGCTCACCGGAGCTGAAAAAAAGAAAAAACAATTAGTAAAAAAAAAAACAAAAAAAAACACAACATTAACCCCTTCCCCCAACACCCCCTCCACCGCAACCCGCAACCTATGAAGATAAATTATTTAAGAACGGCCCGACAGGGCATGCTGCTGCTAGTAGAACTACAAGTGCACGCATGCCCATGAATGACAAGGCATGCTTGCGCTAGTAGTACTACTATCGGCAGAATGCCCTGCCCTAAAAAGCGTAACATTCCCATTCCATTTTAAAACATAACCGTGCCCTCTAAAAATAAAAAGGTTTAACATCCACTTGCCCCCATAATAATGTAAAAAAATTAAATCGTGCCAATACCCGACCCTCTCATTTTGCGCCCATCTTTCTGTGCGTGCTCCTGATCTGGGCATGCGCAGTAGACATTTTGGCTGTGCTTCCGTCTGAAACATTTTGGCTGCGCTTCCGTCTGAAAAATAGACAGAAGCGCAGCTCTGAATCAGAGCCCTAGTTGTGTTTCTAGTTTTTATTAATGAAATCACATACATTAAAAAAAACCTGATTTCCTTTCACAGGAATGGCAAAGGAAATGTGTTCAGTTTATTATCTTAAATTAAAGGTATTTTACTTTCAACTGGCTACACACAGAAGACCACATTATGGGGCTGATTTAGAGTTTGGGAGTAAGGGTAAATCAGCTATACCATTTTGCAAAGTAAGGGGTGCTAATTACTCTTAAATCTTTTGAAAATGCACCCGGTTTAAATAAACTTCTTTTTTTGAAACTATTGTTTCATTTTGGTTTACTTGATATGGATAAACTTATTTGTAACACCTCAATTTTTATATTGTAATAAATAAGGAAGGGGCAGCCTTTTTGTGCATTGCTTTTGTGAACAAAACGGACACAATTGTGGTTGTAATTTGTTTAAATTATTACAATTATCTTTCAGTGTGGGGACATGGAGATGTTTTAATCTGTTGATTTGATCTTTCAGCATATTTAATCCATGAAATTGCTTAAAGCAAATGTCTATATCCAGCGTTGTAAAAATCCTTTAACACTTAAGATAAATCTCTCTGCATGAAGTCACTTCAAGGTTGAATCTGTCAGATTATGATCTGTTGACTGAAAAAATGATACCATAGTGAAAACAGGACCATTAGTGTACTTCTGGAGTAATAAATTTCATTAATATTAGAGATGAGTGGGCTCGGTTCTCAGAGAATGCGGTCACTGCCATTCTAGAAACAGATTTGGTTCCCATAGGAGCCCTGTATTACCAATACTGCATAACCAGATGGAGAGCGGGAGCGCAGAGGAAGGGAGAAGACATTAAAGGTAAGTAAAAGACATGGAAGCTGGACATAAGGGGCATACAATAGAGGCTGGACATTAAGTGGCAGACAAGGGAGACTGGACATTACAAGGGGCAGACAATGGAGGCTGGACATTACAAGGGCCATACAATGGAGGCTGGACATTACAAGGGGCAGACAATGGAGGCTGGACATTACAAGGGGCAGACAATGGAGGCTGGACATTACAAGGGAGAGACAATGGAGGCTGGACATAAGGGGCAGACAATGGAGGCTGGACATCACAAGGGGCAGACACTGAAGGCTGGACATTACAAGGAGCAGACAATGAAGGCTGGACATTACAAGGGGCAGACAATGGAGGCTGGACATTACAAGGGGCAGACAATGAAGGCTGGACATTACAAGGGGCAGACAATGGAGGCTTTACATTAAAATTGGCAGACATGGAGGCTGGACATTATTAGGGGCACACATGGTGACCTAGTAGGAGCCCTGTATTACCAACACTGCATCACCAGACGGAGAGCAGGAGCGCCGCAGAGGAAGGGAGAAGACATCATAGGTAAGTAAAAGACATGGAAGCTGGAAATAAGGGGCAGACAATGGAGGCTGGACATTACAAGGGGCAGACAATGGAAGCTGGACATTACAAGGGGCAGACAATGGAGGCTGGACATTACAAGGGGCAGACAATGGAGACTGGACATTACAAGGGGCAGACAATGAAAGGCTTTACATTACAAGGGGCAGACATGGAGACTGAACATTATAAGGGGCACACATGGAGGCTGGACAAATAATAAAGAGGCAATTACTGTTTAATGCTTAGCTTTGTATAGGGGCTGTGTATACTGTGTGGCTGTGTACTGTATAAGGGCACTGCTACACTGTGGTTGTGCTCTGCGCAACCTCAGTGTGTAACTGATTGTCTTTTTTTTTGCGGACATTAAAAATTGTTGGATAACGCCCCAAATATAATTTAAAAATTATTTTGTCTCTAATATATACTGTATCACTGTATAGGGTGCTCTGCCCAACCTCTGTGTGTGACCGATTATCTATTTTGTGGACAGATTTGTGCGGCAATCACAAAGTGACTTCTGTCGCTCAGCTTAGTCATCCAGCCAACCTTTGGCCTAAACTGGATAAAAAAACAATATTGTGAGCTGTAAGGTGTTAATTAGTGGAAATAAATGTTATTGAGGTTAATAATACTGTAGGAACAAAAACACCCTCATTCTGTAATTTTAGCTGTTTTTATGATTTCTTAAAAAAATATTAGATCCAAAACCAAAACACGAAAAAAAATACAAAAACCAAAACACGAAAAATGGCCAGGCGCACATCTCTAATTAATATATCTAAAAACCTAACTGTATTTTGTCGCAGACTTTGTACTACTTAAAGAAGTTATCACTCATAGAGAACCTTGGTTTTTTTGTTATGTTTTTCTTTACCCTTGTAGAAAGCCATATTTACACATGCACCTCGGCATTTTCACTTTCATGTGTCCAAGTTTGCGATTAAACTGGGTACACACTGGAGGGGTATGACCTGACTTAGTACTAATTATAGTAGTAAGTACACATACAGAAGAGAACCTTGAGAGTTTTATTTATGGTTTTTTTCTATCTGAAATTGTCCTATAGCTCTGACATCTTACCAGTGTGTACCACACATACCACATAATCATCTGAAACTGCATCGTGTGTTTTGATTTTTGGGAGCTCCTCATCAGGGCCGATGCTAGGGTGTTTGGCGCCCTCCTGTGAACTTTAATTTTGCACCCTTCTGTTTAACAGTCTCACACCAGTGTCCATCCTAGATTATAGTAAGCGTCATCATACAACACAATTATAACCACAATAAAATAATGCAAATCATAGTCACCACTATACAATAGTGTCCTAGTCTCCGCTATACATAGATATATATCCCCATCCTATCTCTCCAGCACCCAGTATCCCCATCACGTGTATCCAGCACCCAGCATCTGCCATCATGTGTATTCAGCACCCAGTATCCCCATCATATCTCTCCAGCACCTAATATCCCCCATCATGTCTCTCCACCTCCCAGTATCCCCCATCATCTGTGTCCAACACCCAGTATCCCCAAGCATGTGTCTCCAGCTCCCCAGTATCCCCGTCATGTGTCTCCATCACCCAGTATCCCCCATCATGTGTATCCAGCACCCAGTATCCCCATCATGTGTCTCCGGCTCCCAGTATCCCCATCATGTGTCTCCAGCACCCAGTATCCCCCATCATGTGTATCCAGCACCCAGTATCCCCAAGCATGTGTCTCCAGCTTTACAGTATCCCCATCATGTGTCTCCAGCACCCAGTATCCCCCATCATGTCACCCAGCATCCCCATCATGTCTCTCCACCTCCCAGTATCTCCATCATGTTTCTCCAGCACCCAGCATCCCTATCATGTCTGTCCACTCCACCTCCCAGTATCCCCATCATGTCTGTCCAGCACCCAGCATCCCCATCACGTCTCTCCAGCACCCAGCATCCCCATCGTGTCTGTCCAGCCCCCAGCATTCCCATCATGTCTCTCCACCTCCCAGTATCTCCATCATGTTTCTCCAGCACCCAGCATCCCTATCATGTCTGTCCAGCACCCAATATTCCCATTTTAAGCCCTATACAACTACTTACCTTTGAAGTCTCCTCTTCTTCCAGCTGCTGCCTCTCCTCCGCGGCGGGCTCTGCTTTGAATGATGCTGATGTGACCTCAGGACACTGGACGGCCCTGCTCCTAATTTTCAAAATCAGTGATGGCTGATGTATTATTCAGGTTGTATGGCAACACGGTGGCTCAGTGAGTAGCACTTGTGTCTCACAGCGCTGAGGTCATGAGTTTGATTCCCAGACTAGGCCTTATCTGTGTGCAGTTTGTATGTTCTCCCTGTGTCTGTGTGGGTCTCCTCTGGGTGCTCCTATTTCCTCCCACATGTCAAAAAACATACTGGCAAGTTAATACTGACTAAATTAACCCTAGTGTGTGGATGTATGTATGTGCTAGGGACCTTAGTATGTAGCTCCAATAGGGACAGGGACTGATGTAAATGAATGTAAAATATTGTCTGTAAAGCGCTACATAATTTGATATCACTATATAAAAACCTGTGGACATTATATTGGGTACAGAATCATGAGTAATCATCCCACTGTGTAGTTAGCTTAATTCTAGAGGGTATGAGAATAATTCACACAAACTAATAACATGTAATGTGAAGACAGAGGGGGAAAGCTCATAGAGGTCTTCCAAAGCTTACTCACCCACTAAATGATATGCCATGTAACTAAGGTACAATAGTCAAATAATGCCACGGAAACTAATGAAGAATTACACATCATTAATAGTAGTCTGATGGAGCAAACACAAAGAGTAGTACTCGCCAAGCTTTTTCTTAAAACAAAAACACTGCTATATGCTACAAGAAGAAACTCCTCATGAAGAAATCTGCTAATATCACTTTATGCAAACAAACTACTCCTTTGAAGTCTAGTATACAACCCAATTTAGTTAATATTAAATATATTAAATACTAATATTTAGTATATATTTATAGATCTGTAATTAGGTTTCTGGATGCCTTCTTCTTTTTAAAGCTACAGATAGTTTTTTTTGTTTTGTTTTTTTTTTTGCTTTGATTTTTATTTACCCCTAAACAATCAAAATAATACACCTGCTTGCATTAGACCCTCCACCGGGCACAGGGGCTGATCCACAGTATGGGAGTAAAGGCAAAACAGGTGCAAGAGTACATCTCGGCTAAACCATTTTGCAATGTGAGGGGAGTTCATTCCTTTTAATTTTTTTTGCATGCAGGGAAAATACTTTACTTTTGCACATAGATTTCACAAACTGCATCGCTTTACAGTATGTGGAATCTATAAATTATAGAGATGAGATTATTGAGATAAGAAATTTTACTTCTTAATTCTAATTCTGATTTACAATATAATACAGGAGAAGGCTATGGGACAATCATACTCGTCTGACACAATTTACGGATATGTGCTATTATAAGCAAAATGCCCTGAACACACTGTCCATTCGTAATCATCAGAAATGATTTGGACAGGGTGTATGGGGGAACCTCTGACGTCATGCCGTGCCCGAGGTTATAAATGTGGCCCCTGGCATGACATATGTCATTCGCCGGGGGAACACAGAAAGAAGAAGAGCGCGTCACCTGCCCTAGCACAGCAGCCATCCAGCTGATCAGCGGTCGTCAACATACAGGACAGCAGAACTGAGTACCATCTATATTTATATTGTGCCGTTTTGACTGTGAAAACTGTAATTTGTCTGTTTTTTATTTATTTTTGTTAAATCGTCGTGCATTTTAGAAATGTTTTTTACACAGGACATATGTTTGGTAATGACATTAAGGGTAACAACCGAAGGAAACATCTTAGGGGGCCAGCTGTTTAACTTATTATACCAGGACGGACATGTGGTTAACTATTATTATAACGGGCCGGACATGTGGTTAACTATTATTATAACGGGCCGGACATGTGGTTAACTATTAATATAGCAAGTCCTGCTGCTGGATTGTTGCCCTCCTATGGCCTCCTCCACGTCTCCTGATGTACTGGCCTGTCTCCTGGTAGCGCCTTCATGCTCTGGACACTACACTGACAGACACAGCAAACCTTCTTGCCACAGCTCGACGTGCTCTCCAAACTTTCTTGCCACAGCTCGCATTGATGTGCCATCCTGGATGAGCTGCACTACCTGAGCCACTTGTGTGGGTTGTAGACTCCGTCTCATGCTACCACTAGAGTGAAAGCACCGCCAGCATTCAAAAGTGACCAAATTTCGACCAAATCACTGGATGTTAATTTTGTGAAATTGTGTATTAAAGGAGATTGCTTTTTAAGAATTTAAGAACAGAGAGTATCACTGTCAAGTGAGTGCAGATAGCACGTAGTCAGTTTGAGTGCAGATGAATTGAAGTTGCCGGAAGATCTGCGGTGATATACACGTATCCTGGGGACCTGGAAAAAAGGAGGAAAACATACTCACTACTGTGCTGTTTGAAAAAGAGAAGCAAATGTGAGTAGCTCTAATCATTGAAATACTTACGTTAAACATTGAAGGATCTACACATGATATTCTCTTATCTTTTTCATTGGGGATCCTGCCACTGAGAGTATTGTTGTTCGGGAGGACAAGGACCGGAGGAGACCTATAAGGAAGGAAAGAAATTACTCACAGAGCATTTCAGAAAGATACATCAAATGTGAGTAATTCTATAGAGTTATACTTACCCAAATTTCGAAGGTACTACACAGGTTGCTCTCTTTGTGTTTCCATCGGGGACCTCTGTGTGGGGGAGCGGCGCACTAAAGGACTGGATTGGAGGCAGTCTAAGAAATAAGAAGGAAAGACTACTTGCAGAAGCAATTTGGCAAGACACAGTAAATGTGAGTTGCCTCTGATCTTCATCATTTTTTTGGGGTGTTAAAGGCTCTACACAGGGTGTCCCTTTTCTTTTTCTCGGGGATCACTTCCGGAGGAGGAGTAGAGAACGAGCCCGGTGAAATTTGGAAGAGCTAGAGAGGCATTTAATACGTGAACCACTCAAGGGGAGAAAAGTGTGAGTGGAATTTGAATTGAGGGGCATTTACCTATTTGTGGCAGAGTCACATATGTCCTTTTCTTTTTTTGGAGTGTCACTTCCTGGACTGAGCATCTAAAGACGAAGAAGGAGAAAAAGGAGAAAGAGAGACTTAAGAAACGGAAAGAATTACCATCACTGATCAGAACTACCAAGAAAGGAAAAAAAATTCTGACCCCTGTAAGAACATTTTTCCATACCATTAAAGACTTGTATATGTTGAACAATTTTGAAGAATTATGGGAATAACACAATACTAAGCGCTGAGATTAATTGGTACCCACTTTTTTACATTTTTCTTAGGACCAATATATCCCCCTGAAAAGGGATTTATCTTAGGG
>WWET01001752.1:305947-316086 GCA_011038615.1 Limnodynastes dumerilii | reverse complement strand
TGTATATATATATATATATATATATATATATATACACACACACACACACATATATATATATATATATATATACACACACACACACACACAAATAGACACCCCAGCACTCTTGAAATTACCCAGCAACAAACTATAACAGCTGCAGATCTATGTATTGCAGCACTGACACCTTTGAAATATACCTCAAACCTTATTGGATGTTTTAAAAATTGATCCTGGGCACAAACGAGAGCGATTTTTTGCCCGATCCATGATAATTGTAGGATCAGGCCAATAATCGCTCCAGTGTATGGCCAGCTTAAGCCACGTCCCATCAACTCTTAATCAGACTGTATATATTCCATTTGCAAATGCACATCATTGTGCAAGAATAATGGAGTTTTCTTAAATTCATATCAAGCATTCAGTAGTGGAAAATTGCAGTTCTGCTAAATAAAATGGGAAGAAGCAGATGACTGTTTTATAATTCACAAGGCAGGATCTCTTCTGCTGCAAATGAAATGTTTTGGCAATACTGCTAATTTGCTAATATACTCACTCTCTCTCTCTCTCTCTCTCTCTCTCTCCCTCTGCCTCAAGATGGCCATACACTAGAGCGATTATCGAAAATCGCATGAATTTGGTAATGATCTTGCCGATTTTTCTTCTACAATCCCAAATCATATTGCCACCATACATCACATTTGTTGCATACAATAATCGTTCGAAAGTAAAAAAAAAAACGCAGATTTTTGGTCTTCTTATGTTGGGTGCAAAATATCGCTTTTGCCCATAATCAGTAAGATAATTTTATTTTATCGTCGGATTTTCTTTACAAATTTACATAAAGTCGTTACCATGTGGCTTTGACTGATGTAGACGATCGGAAGTATAAATATAACTTCCTCTTCTAGCTAGCTCTTTGTTCTTTTTTGCCGTGTTGGATGCAAATACGAAAGGTATTGGAATCTTCACCCTTTCTATGGTTATTTTAACCCAGCAGAGGCGCTGCATGAAATGTCCCAGTTGATATTATAGTTCACAGCAACAAATCCATGTCCCACAGCTCTTGATGCACAAGGATGCACCTGCATATATAAACAGGTGTTTTAAACACAGGCGCTGCATGAAATGTCACAGTTCATTTGCATAAGCACGCCTCTACTTCACCATAAATTTATCGCTGAAGATCTAACAATTATCGTGAAATGGCCATATACTATGCGATTTTTCAAAAAATCTGGTGCTTTTTATCGTTTTAAATCAAACATGTCAAAAGATCAAATAATCGTTCAGAAACCCTTTTTGGATTCTCGTTCGAAAAATCGTTGCCATACACTTGCGCGATAATTCGGGGCCTTACGCGATAATTTAAGGATTTAGAGCGATTGCCCTATAATCGCTCTAGTGTATGGCCAGCTTAACAGTATGCTAGCTGGCAGAACTCAGTCAGTGAAATTGATTCTGGTGGATGACAATAGCAATAGTATGCAGGTCCATATTTCTGCACCTGGGCACACAGATTATTGCACTGCATGCATTTACATCAAGCATTTAAAAAATGTGCATTGTGAAAAATCATTTAGTCAAGGGGTGAGTGATCCCCTCTGTACCAGGTCACTCAGTATGATCTGTAAAACGTGTGCCATTTTATACATACCAGGTTGTATTACATAGTATATACTGGACACTGTAAATTGTGTTCTATAATGGTAAATTTGACCAAATTTATGAAATATTTGGATATGCCACTAGTTTTAGAATAAAGTAACTATTTTAAGATTAGGAAAGTTAAAATCTCTTGTAATCTGGACCCAGTTTGAAGAAAAATTCCAAAAATAACTCTGTTTTCATTCCTCGTGTATTGTCCAAGATTATGCTTACTCGTTTTTTATATCCTATTAATTTATAATGCTATTGGGAAACCTTTTGAAAAATCTAATTGGTTTACTACATTTACTTTAGTTCCATAAAAAGCAAACAGGTCATTGTAGCTCAACTTATCCCATATAAATCAGCAGCAACTAGTACAGAAAATGTTGTTCCGGACATTACTTAAAATACTCCTACATCTTATACCTCCATGGATTGTAAGGGGCAAAAACAAGTTTTACAAGAGAAGATTCAATTTTCTCTTTCTGTAACTTGTCCATTTATACATCATTATAGGTGTGTGCTTTTTATAATATTAACACAAACATATATTATACCGCGTTCAGATTGCCACTGCCTAAAAAGCCAGCTTTTTAGGCAGTGGGCAAAATTTTTAAAATTTTAGCCTGGTGCGTTCAGACTGCGCTGAAAACACCGGCTTTTTTTTTTCTTTTTTTTTTTTTTTTTAAGTAACACCGGCTTTTTTTTTTCTTTCTTTCTTTTTTTTTTTTTACAAGCCGGCAGCTATTTAAATAGCCGGCTTTTCCCCCCAGTGTGAACGGGGGAAGCCGGCTTTTAAAAAAGCCGGCAAAAACCCTTCTTTTTAGCCGGGTCTGAGGCCCGGCTAAAGAGACCCGGCTTCACCGTTCACATTGCCAGAAAAAGCCGGGGTTTTCATGAAAGCCGGCAATTTCATGAAAACCCCGGCTTTTTCATGGTAATCTGGGGTATTAGTCACATATTTTTTTCTGGAAGACTTTTTATTACACAGTTTAGGCTGACAGTACAGCTGCTGAAGGTTCGGGAGCTAGAGTGCAGTCACAGCTCTTTGTTATTCCACCATTGAAAGCTGTAGATGACTTACATGCAGAGGTCACTCAGTTAGTGAACACATGCCACACTTATGGAAGGTAATACTGAAAACCAAGATGACATAACCTTACCCTTGAAGCTCATTGCCTAGATGCTATCCTTGACTGTCTTTCTGCTCACACAGACAATCTGTTTTCAAATCCTGCTATATATTTTTAAAACATTTCCAGAAAATACACATAACTCAGAAAAACCCTTAGATCCTTGATATATTTTATCACAGGAAGTTTTTCTTGCTCACAGCCGTTTTTATTTTTGCATTCTAGTTCTATGGAAAGCCTATTTATGCATGCACTATGGGGTAAAAAGTATGCTTTTTTTTTTTCTCTCTCTCTCTCTCTGTAATTCATTAAAGTGATTACTCACTGACCTACTCTTAATAGCAACTTTGTTTTATCTTAAACCATCTCTTGTATGCCTTGTTGCGGGTGTGAATCGACGCGGAGAACAAGCCTTTTACGATAGGTCTGTTTTTGACACCGTTTCTGTTGTGGCACTGCAATAGATTGTTCCATCCCCTGCGAAGTGAGGGAATCGAAGATCCCCAGTGCCGGCTGGCGAGTATTTTCTCAGTCTCCGGCAAGAAATGACTGTTTTAGAAACAGAGACAGCTGAAAGTTCATTTTCGGCTGTCTAGTTCGAAAAACAGCGATTTTAGGCATTTTTTTTGAATGGGTGGTAAGTATGCCAAGTATACTAACCCATTCCTTATTTGGAAGTCGCTCGCCAGACCCGACCCGCCGCTACAGCAAAGTCCCCACCGAAGAGATGAGTAATCACTTCAGGGACTTTTAGGGTTAGGCTTAGCCAGCGGGGAAGGGAATCTTAGGGTCAGGATTAGGGAAAGGATTGGGTAAAATTTACACTTACCATTCGGAGCTCTGAGGAATCGATTGCTTTGCCTCTTTGAGGCAAAAGCAATTGATTTCCCAGCCAATTCAGAGCTGGCTGGGAGAGAACGGCCCTTTCCAAATAGGGCCGTTCTCAGTGGAGACCCATGCCTATTTCCCCAACCCTTATACTAAATCCTCATCCTAACCCTCTCTTCCCTGCAGCCTGATTCTAAGCATCCCCTTCTATGCTGGATCCCTTCCCAGCAGCATAACCCTAAGACTCCCCTTCCAAGCTTCTTTTTTTCCATCTCTGCAGCTTAACCCTCACCTCCACTTCTACAACAACCTGTCCAGTCAGGTCTCACATCGGGTGTGGCAACGGATGCCGGAAAGCTAAAAAAAAAAAATGGGTAAGTTAACAAAATAAATTTGGCATAGTAACCCA
Organism: Limnodynastes dumerilii; assembly: GCA_011038615.1. NCBI lineage: Eukaryota > Metazoa > Chordata > Amphibia > Anura > Limnodynastidae > Limnodynastes > Limnodynastes dumerilii. The sequence continues at coordinate 312,084 of WWET01001752.1, read as the reverse complement.
TTCGTTATAAAAACTTTCTAATTAGGAAGATTTTCGAAATACAGACAGCCGACAATTAGCTGCAGGCTGTCTATATTTCCAAAATCTGTCTTTCATAGCGGTGAACGGAACCCCCTTGTTCCACACCACTTAGGCAAGTAGCAGAACAAATATTGTGCAAGGAATAAAAGTACCTATTCTATCTATGTGCCAACTATAGAATTTCTTGCTCTTATCATTACAGCACTTAGCATTTCAAACGCGTTCTCCATATTTTCCAGGGCTAAAGTTAGTCATACACTGAGTGATTATATGTCAACCTAATAAACCAAATTTATCGAATTTGATCTACTACTTGACCATACGAACAGCCCTGGATTTTGGTTGTTTTTTCTGTTATTGCCATACATTGGTGGATTGGATATTGTATTTAGAAAACCGCCATCTTAAGACCTACCTCTGCCTCCTATGAATATAAATATATATTTCTCTATACTAGGATTATGAATCTTTATACATTACAGAATTAAGTAGAAAAATATCTCATTAGTTAGCAGATCCAAAAATATGGACATAGCCTCTCCTTAAAATTCATAGAGTATTCCACCTGTCCACTGAACTACCTATAGTGAAATATATTCAAACCCATATATGCTTTTTACCTTTATAACTCTATCTACCCTCACCTGGATGGCAAACAATATCTTCAAAATGTAATTTAAAACTGCTTTGCCAGCTCTATTAAAACCATTCAACCCTGTCCACACTTAATGTAACTGTGATCAATACTTTACATTTTAAGCATTTTTACCTGTTAGTATACTTCAACTGTGAAATTAGATTGTTAGCTCATGGACCTCATTTATACTAGAATACTTGCATATACAATTTTTTTACTTTATTTTGATATATTTTAAAATTCTGCAAATATTCATAAATGTAACACAAACATATGCTATGCAAGTATAATTAATCTCAGTAATTAATATTATTGTATATTTATGAAAGCAATAAACGTTAAGTTAATTTAGAATTTTTATTATTTTTTTATGAAATTGGCTACAATAATAGTCAGTGAAAATAATTTTATTTGGTAAGATTCATATGGCCATATTACCAATACAGACCTGGATTCTAAGATTCATACTGGGAGTGTTTCTGACAGCTGATATGCTATGTGCTATATGCTATCCAAACATTCAAACCAGCCCCATTTTATGTAACAGCACAGAAGTCTTAATGTAGGAGTTTTGATACCGCAGAGATTCAGCATCTGATCAGTAGTCAGAGCACTGAGCGGAACTATAAGTCTGGATACGGTTCAACACAAGTTAAATTCCCTTCATAAAAGCTTACCTTACCAGCTACAGTTTTAACAACATCTATACTTTACAATATTCCACCCCTCTTACTTACACACTGTACAATAATCGCGGCAATCAGCCTTTTGCATATTTTTCTGACACAATCAGCCTATCCTACTGAAAAGCAACTGTAGAACATTACTTTTATTGTGTGGTTGGCTGATGTTCAAGGATGCACATTAGATGTGATAATCCATACGGCAATAATTTTCACTTTATTAGTGTGCTGTCAACACAATGATCTGAAGACATGTCTCACCAATAGATTTTAGTGAGTACACACGTGATAATCTGACAGGAACATGATTTTTAGTTCATAAAAATTTGATAGATAATGGTTCAAATCTGAAGAAACATAGCTCAGTGTTTGGTAAAAATATTGGATGTTCTTTTACCTTGGAACCTGGCATGTCCATTATTCAATATTTGTCATTTACGCTCATGTATTAAACCCTACTAATGTATAGACTAAGCTAAACATATGATGCTCAGTGCAACACATGGTAAACATTTATCAAAACAGTATTAGACATATGTGGCTTACCATTTAGGCACAATGGGCCTGATCCAGAACAACGCTTTGAAGCGAATTTACGCGTGGCGGAGACGTAAAATCGCTGTATAGAACGCACTGCGCATGCGCACCATAGAAAATACGCACATTCACGTAGCGTAATTGTGAATGTATGGGCCATTCATGTATGTGTCATGTAAATACTTACGTGTGGGCGTGCCAAATTTACGTTACTCCAAAATACGTCTGAAATACGTGAAGTAGGCGGGGGGTGGTATTTAGTGTACAGTATGGGCGTGCTTAGCTGTGTAAATTAGTTCAGCCCATACGTACGTGTGAGAATGACAGCGGTTACGTGTGAAAAAGTTAAGGTAGGGTTTGGGAAGCGTATCTTGACAAAATACGTCCGCGCAAGGGGTGTCGAGGGGAGTGTAGCGAACTTACGTGCACGAAAATACGCTCCGCGAATAAACGTACGGCACACGTAGTTCTGGATCTACCCCAATGGTAGTATTAGGCTGTTAAAGGTGATCTATAAAACAAAAACAAAGAACCCTTACCTTGCTACAGCTCCTCTCTGCTGTCTCCCCCACCCCCCCATCCATCTGGCTTCTCTCCCTGTCATCTCATACTCCTATAGTAAGTATTTGGGTTAATTTCAACCCTAATTACTAATTAACAAATTGGGCATCACGATATTCTGACAGTTGTCACAATTAGCAACCTAGTCAGATAGAGGAAAACCGATCAGTTAATCATGTCAGCATTTTAGTGCTGGCAGATAAACAGTTGGCTTTCCAACCTTGAGGACTGCATATCTACACTACACCTGCTTACAGCTTCTGAAAGATAGGTACACCACCGCTATGGCACGTGGAGAAGAACTGGTGCTTTAAACAGATCAAGCACATGGTTCATTTTTTAAACAGGGTTGCCAAGTGGGGTTAAAAGGATCATAATGTACAGAAACATTAAGTTTATAGTTGATATTGTCTATTTAGGACATGGCATTACAAACTTGATCAACACAATTATATTAGAGGATACAATCTTGGGTCATGTTCTCTCAGCAGCTAAGTTGAAAATTACACAAATAGCACTTGCCAAAAAGTTAATAATTTATGTCTTGAAGTGAAAATAAGAGTTAACATTACAATCAGTTAACCATTGTTATTAAAATAATAGTTAATGCCATAGCTATAGCAACTATCAGTAACATCTCTGTGTGCTCATGCCATCTTTCATACCACCTTCCTGAGAAGATACAGCAAGATAAGGTGTATGGGACAGGTAGAATATTTTATGAAATAAACTTTAATAACCTCCAAAATAAATAAGTTGAAGAGCAAATCTTTCTCCATTCGTGATTGCTCACTATCACACATACCTACAAATAGAGAGGGTAGTTTACACCATATAACGGGAAGGGAGTTACTTGTATTCACTGTTTGTGCCCTAATTCTAACAAATGTTTCCAATGTGTGAGTCAGAACGAATCCAAAAACCAGCAAATTTTTCTTCAACGACTTTTTGACAAAGGGAAACTTAGCCTTAATGAAAAAAAATCCATGATTTATTCACACATGATATTCATATGTTTGTTTCCTGTATTGTTGCTTTTAATATTAATGTAAAAACTATTATGCCATTTTTGGTTTCTGTAAACTAGTCTATTGATTTTAATATACTGTACAAACCTAGGTGGAGTCTGTCATTTTACAGTAATTTCTGCAAAACACAAAATGTGCATTAAGCACAATGCAATGAAATGCATAATACCAACAACACATCATTTTTTGTTAAAATACACTTGACAATACATATTTAGCTTTGCTTTCTGAAAAAGCTGCATCTAAAAAGTTACAAGACAGCTGTACTATAGCAAATAGTTTAATATGTATCTTTAAATGGCCCTGGATGCAAACTTTCAGCAAGCATCCAAATAATTAAAAATTGCAATTGTTTGGTATTTTTTTTTTTTTTGCTTAACGCCTCTAAGAAAACATTAGATGCCAAGAACTAAGAAAGTTTGGGAACCTCTGCCATAAGATTATGTATCAACGTAGAGCACTGAAGGTTAGATTACCAACAAGGAATTATTAGGTGTTTTATGGTGTATCATTTGTTGTCTTTAATGGTATTCTGCACAGCTTTACATAGTTTAAAAACACCACAATAGCTCGTTTTAATTTGGTGATGCCAAACTTTTTCCCCCAATTGTTTCTATAACAAATATAACAAAAGTTACAGCAGTTGTTAGATTTTAGACACACCTTTAATATATACAAAACATACTCTCAGATGAATGATAACAAATATGCTGCTTTCAGCTGCATGTAAAACAAGCCGACACAGCAGCACTTAATGGTTGGATATACACAGAAATACACTTTCTTTGCATGGTACAACTGGGAATCTTCAAATCAATTACGTTCAAAACCTAAGTAACCGATAAACCAATATATGGCAAGTACGAGGACGCAGGGTTTAGACATACGATTAAAAAAAATATAAGACCAAAAGAAATCTAAAATATATTACAAATATCAAGGAAAAATGCTAGGAATTATGTGGATATAATAGAAATATTTCTTTAAAAATATATATATATATTTCACAAAGCCAGAAGTCATTTATTTATATTAGCACAAAAAAAGAAAAAAAAAATAACGAAAAAGATTTGTATATTTCTGTAACAAAATATGTACTTGACACATATATTGGTATAGAACTTTAGAGCTTCATTCTGCGGATCATCAAGTATAGCAAAGTTGCCTAAAGCAAAATGGGCACAGTCTCTTCAAAGTCTTTTTTGTTTTTAAATAATTCCCTACATTTTTTATTTATCAAATAGTTTTCACGTTTATTTCCTATAGATGAAAATACATTTACTATGGAAGGGAGAACTGTTTTAGAAACAGAAGGAAGTCTCAACACACGCTGTCCACATCGGTATCCTGTGACCGAGTTTTCCTCCGATATTCCACATTCCTGTCCTCCTTAATCTGACAGAAGGACCTCAGTCTAAGGCCTACCGCTTGTCTGACAATGCAGTCCACAGACATGAAAGCATGGCTAAGCCACAAATTCCTCCATTAGAAGGAGCACAGATAAATGAAGCCAGGATCGATCCCTGTAAGTCTCAATGAGCTTTATGCTTCCTTTTCTTGTGCTTTTTATCTTTCTTCTTGCTGTCACACTTTGTACAAAACCACTGATCTACCTCTGGTTCTGCGACTAATCCAACACAAGGCCTAAAAAAAAAAATGAAAAAGAAAAAATAGAAAAAAAATATAGGTGACATAATTGTTATAGATATACATACATATATACATACATATATAATATACATATATAATACAATAATATGTAAATAATATGTATATACATACATATATAAATACATACTACTTAAACACTGTATAAATTCTAAAAATTGTGCATGGTCAGTCATTCGTGTAGTTCAATTGTTAAGCAGATCATTTTTGATAACAATGAAAAAACTATTATAAATTATACTTATTATTTATTAGTAATATTGTTCTATATTCCAATTCTGTTATAATCAATAGTTCACAAGGCTCTTAGAAATACATATAAAAATTTGTGCATTACAATACTCCCCATACCCCCTGCTGGTCCGAGCTCCCGCCCACCCTCCCTTTCACCGCCGCTCCATGGTCCTACCGAGCAGCCCCAGCGCCACACCTCTTGCTGGTCCAAGCTCCGGCCCACTCACTCCCTTCACTGTTGCTCCGTGGTCTTACCGAGCAGCCCCAGTGCCACACCCTCTGCCGGCCCGAGCTCAAGGCCTGACCCTTAAGTTCTGCCCTAGGTCCACCTGAAGTTTAATGGACCATTGCAAAGTTTGTGTGTCTACACAGATGAATGACTCCAAACTTCCAACTTCCAAATAGGGAGATGTGATTACCATGGCAGACACTGTCACATCATATCCTGTCCTTAACAAAAAGACATCAAAGCATCCCTTTTTCCTCTATTTTCATCCTCCATTTTTACCTCTTTGCCATCACATGACCTACTGAGTGCCGTGCATCTGTGTCTCTGTAGCAGATGGACAATGTTAGACAATAATTTTTGTTTTCTGAGAGATTTTAAAAAGAGAGAATGTAGGAGGACAGCTTAGATAAATTCCCATATGTCATTCACTTTCTGGGGGATACAAGGGGGCTGGAGACACATGATGAGAGATACTGGGAGGCTGGTGACACAATGGGGGATACTGGGGGGTTGGAGACACATGATGGGGTATACAAGGG
>WWET01001752.1:270208-296570 GCA_011038615.1 Limnodynastes dumerilii | reverse complement strand
AACAAAAAACAAAAAAAAAAAAACGATAAACCCCCCCACTTGTACAGTTAACATTAATGGCCCCCTGGGATGAATTAATCCATTTACCATTAAAAACACTGACCAATTTAAAAAAAAAAAAAACACCACAACCCACTGCCAATTGGTTTAACATATAGTTTTCCACAGACAAATGAAGTTAGACGAGTCACATAGACTAATAAAGATCATCCATGGACCACAATTAACAGGCAAGTACCAAAGTGTCATCTCATTGTGCATCACAGATCTTTTATCTTAAAATATTAAGTCACTTGCTAAAATATTAGAAAGGTTTTAAAATCCTTACAATATCACATGAATGGATTTGTGTGGAGAGAAAGCAGCCCCCAAGTACACCTTATGGTTTTACATTGCTCTAATTTGAAAGTTTATGTCAGAAGAGATCTTCCTTTAAGGGCCTCATCTCCGAACGCTACGTCTTGTTACCAGTCAGTAATTCAGAGGCCAGCGACTCCCATGAAAAGCATGGTGCCCCTGATACCTGTTGCAGGGGATGTGTGACGTCAGGATCGTGCGTACATATTTGGTGGGATTGCCACAGGATCAGAGCACTTTGGGTGCAGGTCCGTGACTTTCTGTCTAACTTACTTCAAATTACTATACCTCTTACCCCTGAATACGCTTGTCTTCCTTTACGAGTGCCTGGAGCTACGGCCCATCAGAATAAACTTATTTTACACCTGACATCAGCAGTTACATGCCTTAGTGCCTTGCAATGGTGGAACCCACACGCTCCCACTTTCCGTAACGTTATAGATAAGACTTCGTATGTGTACAAAATGCAATGACATGCATTTTAAACAATACCTCTAACTCCTTTTGTAAGGTCTGGGTACCTTGGCCATCACACTTTGGAAATCCTCTCCCTACCTTCCATTGAGTGCCTTGAGTGATATACTTTTCTCCCTTCTCTTCTCTCTCCTCTCCCTATTTCCTTTTCCCCTTTCCCTCTCTTCCCTTTTTCCTATCTCATATTCTCACTGTTTCGGGACGGTTGGCTACCTGTCCCTTTTTGACCTACACTTATATAGTTTGAAATCCCAGGTATCTGACATATTTAAATTAGTTGTGAACCTTATGTTTATTTAAAAAAACAAAACTTTTTAAAATGTAATAAGCTGTAGAAATCTCCTGCTGTTGATGTATATGATGTCTGACTTACTGTGCTATGTTCTGGCTATACCCTGGGCAATAAATACACTGAATAAAAAAAAAAGGACAGCCTGAAAGGATTGCAACATAGAGTTAGCAATGTATTGCCTGCTTTTCTGGTAGTAGATTGAGCCATTAAAAGAAAAAATATAATAATTTCAACCAAAAAACAAATGAAATTTACATTTTCATTGTCATTGATGCCATGCTAATGTGTAATCCCTATTTGCATTAAGCTATATTTATATAGCATTTCATTCTTTTTATTTTTTAATAGCCATACAAATGTGAAATCTGGACATTTTCACCCGTCCTGTTAGGAAGTAAAAATGAAAATAAATATACATTTTTTTAGCTTACCAAATCACCAGAAAAGGAAATAATTGCAATACAACAAAATTTTGTAAGTACCTCAAAATACATTGTGAGTGGATTTGTCTAGTTTTATGTACAAGCAACCCACCTCCCACCTAAACTAATACTGGTAGTCTTATAAACCCTTTACTGCCATGTGCTGCATTTATTGCTAATCTTTACGGATTTAACTGCTTTGCCACATACCTCGGGGGCACAAACTGATAAACCTTTAACTCCATATTGCTTCCAAAACTACAGAAGAGTAGCACAAAGCTGGAAAAACATACTTGTGACATGTCAGAGAGAGAAACCCTTATTAGCTATTCACTATACAATTTAATTCAATACAGGAAACCTTTGTGCTGGCAAGCTTTACAGTTTATCTTCTTAAAAAGGGCCATTCTGATGGCTAGTGGGCAGACCTGTCAATTTAATCTGTTATTGCTTTTCTCAATTTCCCACTCTCTACTAAATCTTAATAAAGCCAAGACTTCAATACCAAGAAAACTTCACGAGTAGCCCACTTAGTAGCATGAGATGTAAACTCAAGTGACATTGTACAAATTCTTAGTGCTCTAAAATACATTCATGTAAAAAAATAAATATAAATAAATAAATTAAAAAAAGGGTGAAAATCTTACTTTATCATGCTTATGTTTTTCCTTATCTTTGTCTTTCTTATCCTTTTCTTTTTTCTCCTTTTCTTTCTCCTTTACCTTCTCTTTTTCCTTTTTCTTCTTCTTCTCTTTCTTCTCCTTTTTCTTGTCCTTCTCTTTAGTTTTCTCCTTCTCTTCAACTACCTTTTCTGAAAGTAGTGGTGACATTGAAGGCAACAAAGAGGGCAGTCTTACTGCATTGGGTGTACTTATTGTTGGCAGTGAGATATCTTTAGGTGTTAATAAAACAGGAGCTGATGGTACAGTTTTTATCTTTTCATCTTTGCTTTTGTCTTTCCCTTTTTTCTCTTTCTCCTTCTTTCCCTTTTCTTTGTCTTTCTTTTTATGCTTTTCCTTTTCTTTCTTTCCACTAGTATCTTTTTGCTTTGGTTTTTGGTCAGTCTCATTTAAATTTTTTAACATAAACTTGTGCATGTCAGCATCATCATCCCTAGTAGAATCCTTCCATTGAAGTTTTGAATCTTTGCTACTATCTTTGTCCTTCTCCTTGTTTTTATCTTTGCTTTTGTCCTTGCTTCGGTCCTTGTCTTTCTGCTTTTCCTTGTCTTTTTTCTTTATCTTAGTTTTCAACTCTTTCTTTGATTTTTTCTTTAACTGTACTGGAGAAGCTAATTTTGCCTTGTCCTCATGAGCTTTGACAAGTGGTTCTGGAGTAGGAGGAGAGGCAGATGGAGAAGAAAAGCATGGTTGACCAATTGACATATTTGGTGGGGTCTCTTGGCTGACCTTTCGAATAACCTCATTTATTGAGTCATCCATTGTCCATGAAATATCAGAGCTAGAAGTGCCACCAGAAGCTGGCAGTGGGGTGCTGCAAGCCTTAACAAGGCTACTGTTAGAAGCATAAACTTTAGGAGTAGCAGGTTCAGCTATCGTAAGTCTTTTAGGACTTGTAAAAACTTCACCCTCCGATTCCGAACCTGATGCAAATTCAAATGGATCAGGTTCTTGTTCGGCACAAGCTCGAGCAATCACAGCATCAATGGAATCTTCAATAGTATTATCAGCTACTGATGATTTCTTGGGTGGATTTTCTATGTTTAATTTGTCAGAATCCACCAATGCCTGATTTTGTTTTATTTGTGCATTGTCTTTTACAAGTTTCTCACTCACAACAGCAACAGGTATACTGTTGCTTGTTTCTGATTTAACAGTTTGCTGAGTGATAGATGCAGGAACTTTTGGGCTCTTGGGGCTCTTAGGACTTTTGGCACGTCCAGGAGATTTTTTCTCTTTTGGTCCACTTTTAGGTGAACGCAGAGGACTGCCAAGAACCGTAGCCAGTGGTGTGGATTTGGGGGATTTTGTTTTCTGGCCTGGTGAACCTTTTGCTTTTATTTTGGTAGTCAATGCTTTAGATTCTGATGTTTTGGAAGAGGGAGTCTGGGGTTTTAAAACAGGAGACAACATTATTGGTTCTGAGGAAGAGAGGGCCAAGTCAGAACTGTCCTGCATGTGAGTGGGTGAAATAATAGGAGGAACCTTTTGAGCATTTATTGAACTAAGTGGCTCACGTGGTTCTAATGTTCCATCTAAAATTTCTCCTTTGATATTGGCTAATCTTTGCCGTTTTGCAAAAGGCATGTCTAAGGTATCTGGACTATCCAGAGGCCTTTTACTTAAATAGTTTTCATCATTAATTGTTTCATCATCTTCCATCTCTCCTTCTTCAAGAGGAACTTGCATAGCTTCGGCTGATGTTCCACCATCTGTGGGTACTTGTTCCTCCTCTTCCTCTGTAAAAGACAATTAATGGAGCATTAGATTAATGAATGAAACAGAATACTGGGAAAAAAAAAATAATCACAATCCTAAAAATACACAAAAAAGGCAGGTTCTCAGCATTACAGCATGCAACACTGGCTGTTAAGGAAGAGCCTTCTGGCTACTATAATTAATGGAATTAGCGAACTTCGAGCAGATTTCCATCTTAAAGCTGCATTGGTAAATATAAGCTCTAACTGAATAGTACTACTTATAATGCCACTTTCTTATGGTTTATTTAAATAATCTTATTTTCTCCAGTAAATATACAGCTTTGTCCAAATTAATTATAATTTATAAATTACATTTTTCAGACAATAGTTTATTTTGTTGCACGTATACAGGACATCTGTTCACAGCTTTTCATTAAACTCTCAGCAGCAAACATGATGTTGCATTCAGTGACAAAAATAAATAAAAATTAACTAAAATCACATGTACAAAGTTAAATGAAACAAACAAAAATAATAAATCAACAGGTATTTATACACCTTTACAGCGACATGTGAAAAGTACACCTTTCCAGTTAGGTTACTGCAGATCACGAAACAAATCTCATTACAGTACAGTATAAAAAGTAAGATATTCCATAGTAGTAAACTGTGTAAGGCAGATAGGAATAAGTGTACTTTCCACTAATTCCTGTCTATGCGTTGAATATCCCAAAACAGTCATGTGTAATACTACACCCATACTGCTCCCATGACACCTTCATTAAAAAAAGTTATACTACCTCTATCTGAAAGTTGAAGGCTTTGGTAGTTCAGTCTGTTACATCAATTTTTTCCCAACATGTGTTAATATAGGACTATCATTTTACGTATCTATTAACAATTTTAACAATAATAAGTTAATAAGTGCTATGTGACCAAAATATAATATATATATATATGCGCAATTTTCACACTTTACATCATCTACGTTAAAATAATCCAATGTAATTTCTATACAGCTGTACTATGTATCCAACAACAGCCATGTAACCATAGGAGAACTAATATTAGGAACATAAGCAAACCAGCACTGACACTGAATATTATAAATGGACTAATATATATGGTAATACTGGTGTATCAAATAGCTACAGAGGACCCTGATAACCAAGGGTTTCCATGACTACATACCACACCAGTCTGCTTAGAAGGACTTGCTGCTGACACCACATGTAGTATATTCCAAGTGCTCTGCCTTTCTTATTTATGATATGGCTTATGATAAGGACACAGTCCCCTATTTTCTCTGCCTGTCAGATAGAATAAATTGGGCTCGTAAATCACCACATTTGTGTCACCCATTATTAAGGTAATATACAATCTGCTAGTACAGTAGGAGGAAAGTGTATTGTTTTTAGTAAAAAAATAAATAAAAATATTGCTCATTTATACAACTGAAAAGCACAAGAAAAAAAACAGATGGATACATAAATTACATTTATAAACTAAAAATTGTCAAATATGTTAATATTTTCCTCTGCTGTTCCCTTTCTTACCTTATGATATTAAAAACCCCATCATAGATTTACAAATGGACAGCAAGATTGCATTATATCCCATTAATACAGTTTTGCAATATCAGAAAAATCTGAAGAAGATACAAGCAGCTCCCTTTGCAAGACTGACTGCAAAAAGTACTTCAAGAACTTGGCTTCTCCCTCCACATTGCAAGGCCCATAGGATTAAAGTTGTATAGAGTTCCTAGAAACATCCTCTGCCACCTTTTGTTAACCTCATTTGGCATATAAATAACACACAAAACAATAAACTGAAACTGTTAAAACAACATGACTATTAACAGGTATATTATGTACTATGAAAGTGCACACACAAATACAAACATGCAAGTGTAAAAAAAAAATGAAAATATGTATATATCATTTCTGGCTCCCGGTCTGCGAGCCCGGTGTTCTCTGGCGGCATGGTGCGTCTGGGTGGAAATACACAGGTGGGGTAAGTTTGTTGTCTCTTTTTTTCTTTATCTATTTAAGAAGTATGTTCTGTTATTGTAATCTCAATGCCATGATGAAAGTACAAATAAAGTAATGAAATGTCTGTACATACGTTGTGCCTAGTTGGACTGTATGTATACGTATGTATGTAAAACACACACACCACACATACATACATACATACGTACATACATACATACATACATACACACACACACACACACACAAAAGAAACCATACTACATATTAAATAACGAGTACACTATTCTGTATTTCTTTCGTCACTTTGTTTAGCAGTAAACATGGATATAAAATTATTAACTAGTTCAACGGAGGCTTTCATTTTATAGCAGGACTTGCCCCACTGCTCTCAACGACCTTGACAAAATTCTGGAAAAATATCTCAGGACCTGGGGCTGTAAAGCTATTTTAGAATTAGCTTTGAATAATTGTCCCACAATATGAGTTTCTTGATTAATTGCTTGAGATAAGGTCTCGTTTTCTTTGCTGGCCTCCAGTGGCTCCCCCTTATTTCCCATAACCGCTTCTCTCATTCCTCTACACACTGAGAATGGTAGGGAGGAAAATCAGATACACCAATTCCATTACTTAAGGATTAGCTTTGAGATAACCCTTTATATTCCATTTCTGCCCATTATAAGCGTAATTATTTAATCAAGTTTACTTAGTTTGAAATATGCACTAATTGTTTTCAAAAGCTTATTAGACAAGTATAAAAGGCTTACAAAAAGCACAGGAAGTGATCGTTTAACAGCAGAAAATCACACACAAGGCATACAAAACCTCAACTACATTTTTTTTTTCAGCATTGTGCTTATAGTTAAAGCTTTAAACCGGTATGATTTAAAGTCAGACTATGCTATGTTTACATTTATGAATGACAGCTGTCAAGCAACTAATAACACACAAACATAAAAGTGGTGAGAATATATAGTAGACTGCAAAGATCGTGCTTTATTACCATTAATTCAGAAATATTCAGGAAGATTTAAAAAGAAAAATTAGGAAAGCTTTTAAGGTTTATTCTTCTAATTTTATTGTGAATTATTACCATTCTGTCTGGGAACACCACATAAATGGCATAGCTCTGAGAAATTAAATTTTTAACTTTTATTTGACAAAATAATCTAAATAATTTAAATTGTGATCCCAAAATGAATACTGTATTTTTCAAAAGTGCTAGTACAAAGCTAATGCTAAATGTTAACATGACAAAATTAAGGGGTTAGCTAAAACAATGAGTTCGAGTCAATATGGGTCACCGAGATAGGCACTGCATAGAGCACCAACAGGTTATAATTACACAGTTGGCTTAATTGGGATTGTCAGAAATTTGGACATTGTGTTTAAATAAATGTAAACCAGTGATCATATTACTATGTACTACTAACAATTAAGCATCCCAGTTATGATTTGGTGAGGTTTATGTAAACTTTTTATGACCTTTCCACACAAAAAGCCCCTGCAAGAATATACAAGCAGTCCTAGGGCTTGATTTACTAAACTGCAGAAAAGGAAAATGTTGCCCATAGCAACCAGATCCTAGTTAGTATATAATAGGAAATTGAGAGCTAGAATATCATTGGTTGCTATGGGAAACATCTGCATTTTTCTTTTCCTCAGTTTAGTAAATCTTAGTTAAAATCTAAGAGAGTTGTGTATAAGACATAAGTTTCGACTCTACCCCACAATGTCATTTTACTGGCAAGTCTCAAGATTAACTTGCAAAGCATAGATAAACTTTTTTCCTTGTTGGAAAATAAAACAAATTCAGTATGCAGAAATGGCTTAAAGCTCATGCCGCATTCGTGCATGTGCAAGTCCTTGTGGCTGGACTTTAACTTAAAAAAAAAAAAAAAAGCAAAACAATGTGCAGATGGAAGAGGAAAATGGTGCAAACAAGAAGCAAGCCCTAATAAGTGACATAACTTGTTATATGGAAGGCATTAAGCATGTATGTTAGTCAACAAAAGGGTATAGTAAGAGACTGTATAGGAACAACATACACACTAAAAATAAAGCCAATTAACTTGGAAATATTTTTTTTAAAGAAATACATCAGAACAGAAGCAAGTGTGATGAGACTGGGGAAGGGGGAGTGCCAAAATAAACCAGTGACAGAGCGCTGCTTGCTGCTATCACACTGACAAAGAACACAACCAATGATTTGTTTAACTTAAAAAAACCCAATAGAGATATGTTATATAGTAGTATTTTGCCAACGTCATTAGCCAAAGTCAACTATTAGACTTATTTATTTTTACATTGATTTTAAAACATGCAACATGAACATTACCACAACAAAGTTCAATATAATTTACAGTTGGATATAAAGAATCTCACTTTTGGGCCCCAAGTAGATTTCTTAAAGAGTTAAAAATAAATTCAACTGTAAGCAGAGGCGGGCTGGGCGGCCACCCCTCTCGGCAGCCCTCAGCCAGCCAACCAGAACAGGGACTTAAGTTCCCAACTGGTCCACAACCTCACTACGGACAGCGGAACCCGTGCATTGTGAGCTTTAAACAGCGCCCTGGTTCCTCAAAAACTGCGCAATGGGTGAAATGACGTCATGGCCCTTATCTCAACATTAAGAAGATAGGACAGGAAGAAAGGAGAGAAGGGGAGAAGACAGGAAAGAGATGGAGAAAGGAAGGTTGAAGAAAAGAAAGGAAGTAATCTAACAGCGTGTCAGTGATGGTATGGGCAGAGTAAATGTATGGGCAATGAGATGGTATGGGCATTGTGATTGCATAAGTAGTAAGACGGTATGGACAGTGTAATAATATGGGCAGGGTGATAGTGATAAATAGGATGAGCAGTGGGATAGATGGTATGGGCAGTGTGAAAGGGGGAGAGCTAATTAACATACATTGTGCAACTTAATGAATAAGTTAATAAGTTAGATTGTGCAAATGAATAGATTACATTGAGGTATTTTGTTCCACACCTTAATTGGCTGTACTAAAGCAGTGGTTAGGCCTCATGCATTTTCTGATATAACACCATAGTAATGACAGGATACTACTTCTTATAAAACTCTGATGGCAGTGCAGCCACCTATACACTGGATCACCAGTGAAAACGTTAACCCTATAGTGCTACACTGAAAAGAAACCTTTAAGAATGGACATTTATGGGCTTGCTCCCCAGGCTACAATTTGCCAGCCAGCCCCTGACTGTAAGCACATGTGGACTATAATTTACGAAGCAGCAAAGGGAAGATTTGTGGACCAACAAGTGATTCAGGCTGCACTTGGAGGTTTAAAATAAATGGAGTAAAAGCCAAGAACACCTGTGTGTGACAATCCACGCCATGTCACAAGATTTTATCATATTCGGAAACCTAATTCAGGTTGACTAGATTATATACATGCCATATAGTTGGAAACAAAACACAACTTTGTTTTATTACAATACATGTAACATTAATGTTTTAAACAGATCATATAGCAAATATCCCTATACCATAGGATCAGAGTCTATTCTGGTTAAGAGATAGGTGTAAAAAAAAAACAAAAAAAAAAAAAAAAAAAAAAACCTGCTTTGGGACACACAATAGTATAAAAATAAATGATTACTGCAAACAAATCGCAATATGTGGATGATCTTTATACTGCTGTATTCAGTAAAATTGAGTTTTGTCCTTGCACCCACAGCCAATAATGACACAGTATGTACACATAAAAGTTGACAGCACAAGCTTAGAACTCGAAGATTATGGTACAAAAGATGGATTAACAAACAGAAAATACCAGGTAACACGCAAGGTCATCTAAATATTACATTTTTGAAGAGAGAACACTTTTTTGTGTATTGGAAAACCTTAAACGCATAGCTTACATAACTTAACCTCTATGTTACTCAATAGTATTACAAACTAAGAAAAACAGATATAGTTTGGTGTAAGAAGTAAAAGAAAATAAAAAAAAATGCTAAATTTCTTGCAATACAAATCAATTTATACTTGTTCTCACTTCAAATACTTTGCAAATGCTGTTACAAGGGTAAAGATGACAGCGACTCCAATAATTAGACAAGGCTGTGAAAATACCTGCATGTTTGGGCCGGACAGACTGGCTCCACTACAGGGGTCTGGAATGTGGCTTTTCTTTCTTTTGCATTATTTTGTCTTGAAACAATCACTTGTTTTATAAATCATAAACTAAAATGGGAACGGTGCCTAAAAAAATGCTGCCCACAGAATGGTTAAAGAAAAAAAACGAATTGTGTTCATGGTGTATAACACATGCAAATCTTATGATACAAGGAGATAAGAACATATTAATACAGAAATTGCTGAAACACAAACTATTTGAATCCCTTGGGAAAATTTTCAAAAGATTATGATGCCTTGAAATAAATGGGATTTAGAGGAGTGACCATAAAGCTGGCCACACACTAGAGTGATTATTAGCCCGATCTTACAATTATCATGGATCGGGCTAAAAATCGCTCTAGTGTGTGGTAAAGTCCAATTAGTAAAACCTCAGATTATTGTCCCAGACAGGCTCTGAGACGATAATCTGATCGAAGAGAATTTCCAATTGATTATTGTCCTAAGGGGAAAATATCTTGTAGTGTGTTGGCAAGTCCGATTATCGGACCTTGTACATCCATCTCCTGGCTGTAATTCAGACAGACTGGGACACTGCAGCCAGGAGGTGGAGGTGCCTCACACTACTGTGAGCCAGCCCTCTAGAAAGATGCAGAACACCTCACAATGACAGCTGTCAGTGTGGGAGGTTCTACACAGAGAGGACAAAGCGTTGTGCAGCCTCTCAAGTGTGAGAGGTTCCACACAGTGCTGCAGAACCTCAGTATCTTTTTTCCAGACATTTTTTGTTCAGTCAGCCAATAGGCTGGCTGCATGGGACTCCTGCCAAGATTGACAGGAGACCCAACCAATCAGAGTGAGACTGCAGCCAGCCAATAGGCTAGCTGTATGGTCTCATTCAGAAATTATTGCTCCCAGCCTCTGCTGTGTGTGGTGCCGATATCGGGCCCTTTCCCTAGAGGAAAATAGTCCCAAATATCACCCCCCACATGCTGGGAACGATAATCCCTCTAGTTGGTGACCAGCTTAAGCCCCGATATGAAAGTGCAGTCATTGGTCCACCTGTAATCATCATCTGAAGTCTTCAAAATTCTATTTACTGATATATAAAGAATTATTATAGGTCAAATTAAAGATGAGAAAATTGAACAGAATTTTAAAAGACAAGCAAAATGGTCACAGATCCTAATTCTTGATAAAACTTTAGTTTTACAGCAATTCCACCACAGAGAGTAGAGACGTCTCTTGGCAATGGGGTTAATTTATTTTTATTACTTTTTATTTATAGTTTTTTTTTTTTAAAGCATGTTTTTAAAGGAAAGATTGACGTTAATTGGCGGGCATAATTACCAAAACACTAATATGAACTTAATTCAGTCATATTGGCACCATCCATAACCATATAATCTGACAAACCTTTGTATATTACTAAACTAGAGGTTTCAACATCTGCCCAATTACAAAACACAGAAAGCCTCCAAACAAATTCACATCACAATCACTGGTGAGAGATGCCACAGGCACATGGTTGATTAATGAATTAAACTCTATAATTAATAGACTCTATAATGCTTATTAATACTTTCCAGTACATTCAGGTTTGTATGGAACACTTTTTTTTTTTTTATAGTTAGCAACTCAGCAGACTGTGCCACTCATTATAACCTTTTGATCATTTAGATTACAATGCCACGCAATCCATCCATTGAAAAAAAAACAAACAAACTACATATTAATGGCTTCTGGCTTTATTTATTTTATTTTATATTTTCTGCCCTTGTCAAAGTCTGGCGCCAGTTGAACACCGTAAATAACAAATTTTGGCTATGGAACGAACTACAGATCTACTCATGACATGACTTTCACATGCACTCCCCTATTAATGTCTGGAATTTGGATGTTCAGGTGATGCTGTGCTACATTCACTGTATTGTGAAGATGACTACTAAAACAGATGACAACCACTCCTTGCAACCAGACTTTCTAGTTTATGATATGCTTTGCTAAAACTGGAATCAAAACATAGCCCCTATAACCCCCATATGTGGATAGAGTAGGCAGCCCAGACATCTCAACTAAAAATAAAGATTACACACACACACACACACACACATCATGCATGTAAATAACAAAAAGTGCAATTTTTATGTGGGAGGGGGGGCCTTTAGCAAAACTATAAAACTTTTGTTAAATGTCTCACTCTGAGGGGTCTATAGCAGTAGAGAAGCTATAGGACAAGAGGAGTCGCTTTGCATAGCGGATCCTGAAGAAAACTTGCACAGATTCCTGAGCACTGAACTTGATAGAAATGCCTTATCAAAAGTTGTAATCTAGACAAGTTAATGGATGCATAGGACACAAGGGGAAAAGTGCATAGAGTTAAGCAGAGTTTCAGAAGACTACTTAGATCAGCATTATGCCAAGCTGGACATAATCCTCTACAGATTACACTAGGGGCCAGAATTACTAAACTCTGGGTTTGGAAAAGTGGAGATATTGCCAATAGCAACCAATCAGATTTTAGCTGACATTCACTAGTATGGAAAAGAAAAATTGACTCGTTGCCATGGGCAACATCACCAATTTTATAAACATGCATCTTAGTAAATCTGGCCCTTGATGTCTGAATTAGTGCAACTGCTTAAAAAGGGCCCTGATATATTCTTCAAAAGTCACTATGTTGGTAGGATGTAAATAATGCTTGCTTACACTACATTAGCCAAGAAAAACACTTATTTATAAAAATAAAACACAATTGCTGATGTACACCATGATCTGTACTTGATAAACATTAATGGAAGTTGGGTATAAGAGCATTTGCACACATCATAAATCCAAGTAAGATTAAACACATTCAAAATTATGCCAATTAATGTTTTCTCCTATCACTGGCAGCTGAAGCAGTCACTGAGGAGAGAAAGCAGCTGAAGATACTATTGTCCCTGCAAGACCGAACTTCAGTAATGAAGACTCATCTATACTGCCAATACCAATGTGCCTGCATGTCTGAAATACCAGTGCTGTACAGTGGCTCAGTGAGTAGCATTTGTGCCTCACAGCGCTGAGGTTGTGAGTTCCATTCCTAGGCTAGGCCATTGTATGTTGTCCCAGTGTGTGCATAGGTTTCCTCCGGGTGCTCCAGTTTCCTCCCACATGCCAACAACATACTGGTAGGTTAATTGGCTGCTGACTTACATGAATCCTAATGTGTCCTTGTGTTAGAGACCTTAGTATGTATCTCCAATAAATGTCTAATGTTCTCTGTAAAGCGCTGCAATTAATTTAATAATAATAATTATGCAGGTTCATAAAAATCTGCCTCTGCCCCTAATGACATCCCTATGCAGCACCAAACACCTCACAAGATCACAGTCCAGCACGAAACCAGAAGTTCACTTACGGTAAGGAGTCAGGAGAGGAGTTAAAAGACGGATAGAGAAAAAAGCCCTGGGTAAATAATGCCTCAATAATATACGTGATGCAAAGATAAGACTGTTACTTTGATATATTATTAATACTTATTTGTATAGCGATACAATTTTTTGCTTTAATATCTTACATCAGTCCCTGCCCTATGGGAGCTACATTCTAAGTTCCCTAATATACAGATTAGAGTTAATTTAGTCAGCAGCAAATTAACCGATCAGAAATTTTTTGGGTGTGGGAGAAAACAGAAAATATGGAGGAAACCCACAGACATAGGGGGAACATACATATTTCACACAAATATGGCCTAGTCAGGGAATCAAACTCATGACCAGTCCTAATCATTGAGACACCCTGCTGCCATATATATCTAATAATAACTATATTTTTCTTTGCTATTTTAAACTTATTTTCTTCTATAAAATTATAAATTAGTGGCATTACTGAACACTGACCACAAAACCTACATAAGTACCTGTTCAAACTTAATCTATTTTTATTATTAATTTAATAAAGCAAAGTGACATTCTTGAATTCAGAGAAACATTTATGACTTTATGCTGTAGACATATTATTGCAGAACATCCTTCTAAACTTTGAAAGCTTTACATCTCAGACATGTGTATATCTACTTTGGCTAATGTACAGCACTGATGAGCCAAGGATAAAAACCTCATAACAGCAAAAAGATAAATCATGATAAATAGGCTATTCCACAGAATATTCATAGTCCATAGATTATTGCACTCTTACATTTACATAAGCAATAGACTTATGTAAGACATACAAAATTATCACATTAACATTCATAAATATTGTGGTATTCAGTTGCGTCATTGATCAATAGTAAATGTAGCTGTAACAATTTTGAAGTTAAAGGGCTGGGAAAAAGGTTCTAAACATTATAGGAAACATACAGACTCATTTACTTACTCTTTTCCTTTTAAAAACAATCCAATTATGTGTTTTACTAATTATATCTCAAAAAGAGATAAGTAAAACATTATCAGTGAACCCTAGAAAAATTTAAACAAATATAAGATCAGGGGCTGGAAAGCAGCTTCTGACAATTAGAAAGAATCCGGCTTCCCTCAAACACTTGGCCACTAATACTCTCCAGATTTTCTGAGACTGCATCAAAATATCTCCAGAAAGTGTTTACATTCACGCAGGGTTCACATGGAAGGTTAGCCTAAGCAAAGGCCTGGAAAAGAAACAGAAAATGGAGGCCCCTCATCATCTTGTGGTCGGACAGCACCATAGCTGTTAAAATCAATATCCTTTTCAAGCTACTCATCTTTTTCCAAGCCCTTCCTGTCAGGGACCCCCTCCCAGTTTTATCCACCCTACAGTCACTCTTCTCCCTCTTCTTTAAAAGCTTACAACAGAAGGAGACAGAGGTTTCCAGATCTTAAAGACTTCTATTGGTTTGCCCATCAAAGCCAAATCACTGCCTTGTTTTCGCCACCTGGTAAGTTACTCTGGGCTAACCTCTAGGGCTGTATATATCTTGAAGTCACCTCCACTTCATCCCTTTGGAGCCATTTTTCTGTTTTGCGCATACACCTCTTGTTTCTCCTTTCCCCACCACTAAGTTTTCTTAAATATTATGGAACTGTTGTAAGTATAGAATAACCAGCTCATCACCACATTATTAGTTTATTTATAAGGCGCCACAAGGAGTCTACAGTGCTGTACAAAATTCCACTAAGTACAGTACAGACATACAGGATAGGAATGGACAGCACAGCACATGATAAAACACAATATGAATATAAAAAGATCACAAAAATACAATAAAGTGAAGCAAGCACAAACAACAATGCAAAATTTGAGATGTCAAGTTTGGCAGCTCAGGGAGGATGGGATAGAGCGCAGTGAGAGGTTGCAAAAGGGTAGAAGAGGTGGAACAAGAGAGTACAAAGTGAGGGGGAAGTGGTGGAGGATGAAACACTAGGATGGAGTGCCCTGCTCCCGTGAGCTAACACTAAGTGGGAAAGATGAACTTACAGAAGACATAAGGAGGGGGAAGGTAGTGGATTGCTGGCGTGGGCAGAGGAGAAGGGGAAGGAAGAAAAAGAAGGGATAGATGTAGGATGCAGTGAGGATGTTAAGTGGAGGAGCGGTAGGCTCGCCTAAACAGGGGCGTGCTGAGTGAGTGCTTGAAGACCTGCAATGTGGGGGAAAGTCTGATTGAAGAAGGGAGGTCATTCCAGTGCAGAGGTGCAGCAAGGGAGAAGTCCTGGACACGGGCGTGAGATGTGGTGATCAGTAGGAAGATCAGACAGCGGTGGTTAGCGGAATGGAGAGGGCAGGAAAGGTTGTGCATGTTGATGACGGAAGAGAGGTTGGGATCAGTGGATGAGGAGATGGCCTTAAAGGTGAGGGTAAGGAGTTTAAAGAGAGGTCTGAAGCAGACAGGAAGCCAGGGAGGAATGAAGGAATCAGGGTGGAGGAGATGTCATTTCTGATAGAGATAATTTTGGATGAGGCGCAAAGTTGGAAATGGAGATAGAGGGTGGGATGGAAGGTGGGGGTGGGGAGAGGAGAGTGTTAAAGGTGGCAAAGAGGCGATGGGGGTTGGATGCTTGGGAAATGATGAGAGATTTGAAGAAAATTTGCTTGGCTTGGGCAAGGGCAGAGCAAAAAAAGCAAAGGATGAATTTAAAGTGAAGGAAGTCAGCAAGGGAGCGAGATTTGCACTAGAGGTGATCACCGATGCAGGAGCATCTTTTGAGGAAGCGCGTGACCCGAGAGTGCCAAGGCTGGGGTTTAGAGTGGTGAAGGGAGATGGAAGAAGGGGGGCAGGCAGAGTCAAGGGAGGTAGGCAGCTTGGTTGGGGCAGGAGAGAAAGTCAACAGGAAAGAGGAAGTGGTCAAGGGAGGAGGAAAAGGCAGGGATGTCTTGGGAGGATGTGTTTGGGTTTGGGGGGAGGAGAGGCTATAGAGGAGAGGGAGGAGGAAAGGAGGTGGTGGTCAGAGAGAGGAAAAGAAGAAATAGAGAAGTTAATCAAAGTGCAGCATTGGGGAAGACGAGGTCCAAGGAATGGCCCTGTGTGTGGGTAGGGGAGGTGGTCCATTGAGTAGGGGCAAGGGATGAAAATTTAGAGAGAAGATTAGAGGTGTTTAGAGGTACTAGAGTGGGAGGTGTTATCAACAGGGATATTTAAGTCACCCAAGATAATGGAACGGAGGTCAGAGGTGAGATAGTGGGTGAGCCAGGCAACAAAGTTATTGAATAACTGAAGGGGCCTGGGGGTTGGTAATTCCCCTTTAATACCTATATGGGAGAATCCAACTTTTCCCCTGGTCTCCCTCACCAGTTTCCAGTAACTGGAAGTTATCTGCTTTCCAGCAGATCATACTTTGAACCTAACTTGACTCTCTGTCCACCACCTCTTATGAGTACACATAAGAGACCATCAGAGAGGTGCTGTAGGGACGCCCCTGTTTACTATTGTCAAGAACAGCAGATGCTTTGTTCTTATTTTAATCGTTGTGTGCTGTACATTGGACATTTTGTTTCTCGAAGACAGAGGTAAAAATCAATAAATACCAAAGCTTTTAGTTTTATTTTTCTATCCTTAGAAGTAGAATCTTCAAATATTCATAAAATAAGAACTAACCAATAAGTAGCTCCTTACTTTTGAACTGCAACAAAAGAATAGAAAAGATTGTATAACCAATATTCATAAGCTAAAAGGTTGTATCTTATAGTTCATTAACCAGAGAATTTGACTTTTGTTTTGCCAGCATTATCAGATCAAATAGCCGTAACCTATAGCTTGAATAGAAAGTGAAAGGACAGAGGCAGAACTATTAATGGATTAATGGCCAGTACATACCGGTGATAACCATGGATCATACACAGACCTGAGTTAGGCAAATTATCTTATTTTAGGGGTGTGAGTCACCGCTGAGAACAGCCCATTTTCAAAAGTGCCGTTTTTGTCAGCATATTTGTGAAGACGGAGCTCCTTCAGAAACTTTCTGCCCCTCCGCAGACAGGTATGCGCCACTCTCTATTTCCCCAACCCTTATGATAATTGTTCCCCTACCATCCCCTTCCATTACCCTAACTCTTTCTTCACCGCAGCCTAACCCTAAGCCTCCCCTTCTGCCATAAAAAAATGGGGAGATTCCTACAGAAAAACAGTCACCATTATTCAAGCACCTCAGTACAGTACAGTTTTCCTTGAAAAATTCCATAAACACGAGGTGGGCAGAGAAACAAACTTTAGGGTCCAACATGAAAACAGATGAGAATCACAATAAGAATGTTTATTTTCTACTAAGTTGCATCAGAATACAGATATTTTATTTTTATTAGCGGAAAACTAAGATTTAAACGTTTGCGAAGAAAAAAAAACACAGCACAACCACATCCCAGGAATGTAAGATAAATTATACTGGATTATCAGCCTGTCGCGCTCACTGCCTGATAATATACTTATATTAAAAGTAGCATGCTCTATTCAATACACTGTTAAACATAACAGAATGGACTAGATATTGTTAAAAAAAAAATACAATAAAACAAAAAAAGGGGGATGCCAATATGCCAATGAATAATGCAATAGTAGCCAAATGAAAAGTCATATTATGGTGTCCAAGCAAGATGCATGGAAATGAAACAGATGAAAAATAATGTAATTCTCAATTCAATCATTGTTACTATTTAAAGCTCCCAATTAAGATGCTTGCAACTGTTATTTCATGGTGTGTACACTAACATACAGTAGTCGCCCTTTCTTGTCACTTACTCCTGCAAGAGATAGATGACAGGCCTATAATAAAGAAAAACAAAAGTGGTAAAGGGGTTAACCAGGTCCTCATAATGAATATAAATACACATGCACTTAATGTAGCCAAGCTTTGCTCTTAAAGGAAATGAATTAACCCACTGGGGAGAGTTGAAAGTCAGACTGTTTTCCATTTCATTACTCGAACCACACAAGAAATCAATGCAATCAGATAGATGCTTTGTGGGTTACACAGCTAAAGGTTCAATCATTTATCAGTTATATCAGTGAACTGATAAGAGGAGCTTAGGGTAATATTACACACCAAAAAACACAATGAGAGTTTGAAGGCAACAGCACACTCCCCAATGCAATAAAAATATCTGCTGATAAGTAAAATATAGCTACACATCACTACATGGAATAGAAGGTCTGATTAGCACAACACAAAAAGTCAGATTAAAACATCTGCAAAACCACACTTCTAAAGATGGAATAATTCACTTTTCTCGTTAGAAACTTTGACTAAGCGACATCAGATACTGTACGTGACAACTGCAGATCAGTGAATAAAAAGCAAATGCCAGATAGTTTTAGGTTAATCTCTGCCAGGTGCCAAGAAAACTCTAGAAATGATGTCTATAGCTGGATCTACATTACACAATAATCAGTAAATGGCATGGACCAATTTGATAGAATGCCCCCCAAAAAATCCAAAAAACGCACTCCCACTAGATTGTTCAGAACACCACCAATCCAACCACCGCTAGAAATAGAACAAACCTTTCAGGATTTGGAGTGATGCATTATAAAAAGAAATGTTTTTATATCTTCATCCACAAAAAACCAAAGGGTTCATTTAACCTTTCCATTATCCAGTTCTGTGTCCAAGCATTAAGCTAATCATTGCAACAATAGATGTCAGTCTCAGTCACTATTCGTGTAATTTCAGAAAAACGATAAAGTGCTCTATTTACTTACCTTAATGTTTTTTAGTGAACGTAGCTCACTTCTCGCAGTGAGCCTGGCAGGTTTGTTCAAATCATTTACTAATAGACACCCCCCCCCAGTAAGGTAAGGCCACACAATGATCAGCGAGGTCATTGCTGGACCTTTCATTCAAAGGAAGCATCAATGCAGTCCTAAGCATGTGCAGTGACACTTTATTTTAGGACTTAAATTTCAAGCCCCAGCAGCGTGTTCATGTTGGGACTATGCAATCTAGAGGCAGACATCACCCGGTCAGAAAAGTTTTTTTTGTTCTTCCCTTTTGACCACTGCAAACCTCAGTAGTGTTCCTTGTTCATATAAACAAGGGATACCATTGGCGATTCCACTGGGCAAAATACAGACTGCGATTATTATTTAGCTTATTTTATTTTTTTTAAACAATTTTTATAAACTATGTTTTTCTTTTAATAATTATTATGTTTATTTTAGCGGTTTCCCCCATTTAAACAAGAACAGCAGCTATAGAGGGGGAGGGGTATATGGGGAGATTGGAATTCCAATAATAACACCAGAGTTAGTAATTATAAGAAAGTACTGGCCTGTATTTATAAAAACTAAAAACGGACCTGCAAAGACATGGATTGCCATGGAAACTGTAGCTTTCCATGGCAATCCATGTTTTGTAAATCCCATTCACTTCATTTTAATGCGAGAAAACAGGCATTCAAAATGAAGTGTAATTGGCTTTGTAAATAGAGCCGAAAGTTATTATAAATCATTTAAGAGTAATGCTGGAAACACCCCATACCAATGCCCCAATATAATACTCCAATAGTCAAGGACATTGTATAGTTGTTATAAACACAGCCCGATAATAAGGGCAATCTACTAAACACCCTGCACTAACCCTAATTTTTTTCTGACAAATTAGTCCTTGCCATGCACCGTACAGTTATAGAGGCAACTAGCAATGGTCCCCTTGATTACTTTATACTGTGGTGCGTGCCAGGCTTAAGATGGCAACTAAGACCGTTTATCTTATAGCAAAAGATCAAAAAGGTTTTCCATAACCAGAAAGAAAGGCCATCCCTCAGTTCAATGTTGCCATACCTGTATATATCTGTGTAAATTCCCCATACCTTGCAGCACCTACTCTATATTAATTTCTAAAATGATTTTAGCAACCTCCATTTTGTAAGTTTGTTTTAAAGCTTGTCTGACAGGGAGTGCTGTTTCAGAGTAGCTGTTTTGGAGACTTGGGGACCTCTGTCGGGGGTGAGCTCTCAATTTAAAAATACATGATATATAACCCAAAGTTGGGACAGCTTTATAGTTAGGACCACCAAAACAGAGTATCCTTGTAATTAGCCGGTGGCTTATCATATATTTACAAATACATGTAATGAGTTCTCTGATTTTTATTTAAAAACATATATACATACACTGAACAAAGCCAGTACACTTTGGGCACTATGTGGTCGTAAATGATACCACACGCTACGAGAGCGTTGCGAATCACCCGCTAAGAAACACTGCCTTATAAAAGCTGCCCCTATTTCGAATGGCAGCAGTGTTGTTTTTTGTTTTTTTTTTGAATGGGTAAGTATGCTTTATGAATGATTGAGTATGCGATTTGCATACTCACCCATTCATTTACAGAAAACAGCTTCGCCGCTGGACCAAACCACTGGAGAGGAGAGTGACCCTCTTCGAGGAGGGGTACTTAGGGTTAGGCTGCTGGAAGGGGTACTTAGGCTTAGGCTGCTGGAGGGGTAACTTAGGGTTAGACTGCAGGAGGGGGGACTTAGGGTTAGGCTGTGGGAGGGGGAACTTAGGGTTAGGGTAAAGGAGTAGGGAAGCCTTACCTTTCAGAACATCGCGTTCGGTGCTCCGGGGATCGATTGCTATGCCTCATCGAGGCATAAGCAATCAATATCGGCTGGGAGCGAACGGCCCTATCGAAATAGGGCTGTTCACTACAGGGACCCACACTCCTTCTAGAGATATTAGGAACAGAGTAGATATGACAACTTATATAGCTAGATCCTGATGAGGACCCCAGGTTGATGAAAACTTCAACTATTTATTATTGGATTTATATGGTCTAAACCAGAGCACACACTTTGGCATTTCAAAAGATAATCTTTCCAATCACACAATCAAAAGATTGTTTCAACAGATATCCTACCACTATGTACTGTCCAAAGATCTCCTAATAGACACACAAACACACGCACAAAAAGCGTGGCATATTAGGAGCTTCAAAAGATCAAATCACAAAGATCCCAGATCCCAGATCCCAGATCCCAGTTTCAATAGATGTTTGAGCATCTCTGGACAGCACACACGGGTAAGATATCTGGTGAAACGGTCTTTTGACAGTGTGAATGGAAAGATTATCGGTTGAAGAAGCCCCAGTGTGTACCCACCCTAATACTGGGTTCAAACTACACTTGTTTCTCACAATCCAATTTCTTTGATTATTGCAATGACAGTCTCCCCCTATTTTCTGCCGATACATCATTCAGCGGGCAAATTAAGCTGTATATTTAATCATTTCACACAACGCCATTAGCGATCACATGATATTGTTTGATCGTGCATGCATATGTACTTGCACGATATCATGTGAATCAGTTGTTTAATCCATTGATTGAACCAACTATTGGGTGAAACAAGTTTAGTGTATACCCAGCTTATGAGATGCCAATATAGTGTAACATTCCCCAATTTAACATTTTCAATTCAAGCACTACAGCACCGATAATAAACTGATTGAGATTAGAATAAAACAGAAGTAAAAAGCATTTCTAAGGTTATGGAATGAAAACTTATGATTATCAATCCAGCTGTATAAACTCTTTTCTATGTGGTCTATGCAAGGGCTCGACAAATACTGGCCGTCATGGCAACTAGAAATGGGACCTGGTGACCAGAGTGCCATGAAGGAGAAACAGCTGGTTCATCCATGAGATGACTCTGTAACCTTCTCCTTGTCCGATGCAACGACTGGGGCGGAAGCGTAATACTAGGGCTAGCGATTTGTGATTAGAACCCACACCCAATACAGTGATAGTATAACTCGTATGTCCGCAAGCAGGAGTTATGAAGCAGAAGTACACTGGATAAATATATAAAGCTATAGCAGGTAAGATGATTAGTATTAAAAACAGATCTGTGTATAATAAACAAAGCACTAACACAAAGTGTTCCAGCAACAACCAGATGTCGTCATTAGCTAGCCAGTTAAATTGAAGGACACCCCTTGGATAAAGCACCATTATGCTGTTAAACCAGTTTAGATTACAACATGCTTGCCGACTCAAAAATAAATCATTTACATAATCAGGTCTTAACGCTTTAAGAATCTGCTTCCTTTTTTGAAAAAGATCAGGTTATCTATAAATGACTAAACTTGTTTTTTTCTGTTTATGTAAATAAGCACATTGGTTCTAACAGACACACTAATATATATTTATTTTTACCTTCAATGGTCAAAGACAAAAAAAAATTATTTGGTGGAGAGCAGGAGAGGATATGTAAATATATAGATTACATGCACATCCATACTTTAACTTAAAACTATGTTTTTGTTAACATGTAAGTGCAGATGATGTATGAAGCAAAGTAAATGCGTTTCAGGGCATTACAATTATGGAAGTCTTTAATCCTATACTAGCAAGTAATGTTACGTGTGATATGAGAGTCTTTTACTTGACTTGACACAGGATGTGGGAGACTGTTTAGTCTCCAAACGTGGACTCTTTGTAAAGCTCTGAAGAAGTGTCTAGTAGGGGGTGGCGGCAGTATAGACATGTATTCCTTAGAGAGGAAAGAGACCAGCATGTACCCTCATGTAACAGAGGGGAATAAAAGTAGCGTCAAGGGAAGAGGTACGTTTAAGAACAGAATTACTATGAGGGTACAGCAAAGACTAATAGAACAAACATCTGAAGACAGATCTTAAGTGAGCAGAATTCATGCCTGACAACTTCTGAAGACTCATACACATTTATGTGCTTTTAACTAGTTTGCTTGCAGGTTTTACACATAAATAACAGATAAAATGGAATACAGGCCAAAAATCATAAAAACAGGTGTAAATAAAACGTGAGATGTAGAGTAAAACAGGGTAGACACTACATAATTAGAACACTATGCAATATAACTATAAACATTTATAAATGACAAAAGTCCTGATGAGCACGCCAATTCATGCAAATGCAAAATTTAGCAGCAGATTATGATTTATTGATGAAATTTAAGTGATTTTTTTTATAAAAATGACAATATTTAAAAAAAGATCAAACTATGCAATGAGCTTTCACATGATAAACTGCATCATCCACATTAACACATTATAGATGGGCATGAGAATCGTGTGAAAAAGCTGTAATATGTGCCCAGGTAAGATAGAATTAGCTACATGTTAGATGTGACACATAGAACATAAGCAAAGAGGCATAATAGCTTAAAACAAATAAATCTAATCGATTACATTCACTTTCCATCTTCTCATGAGCACCATTATTTAAAAAAAAGTTCTTGGAGTGCTCTTCTTAAAAGTAGAAAAAGGAAGTAAAAAATAAAGGCACGCCAAGTATCGCTTGAAATAAGGGATCTCCAGCAAGGGATATTTATTCATTGCGGACCATCAACTGACCAACATTTCAATTGCTGTTTATATCCATGAAAATCACTGGATGCAGATTGAAACGTTGGGCATATAATGTTGTGTGAGGAATACACCCTCAATGGGGATCTGGGGTTGTCTTATTTCGAGCAAGACTTGAGGAGTGCTCTTATTTTTGAAAGAATATATATATATTTAAGTAAAAGACATACGCTGTTCACAAGTATAACATTTTTGCATATTTCTAGGCAGATGCATTCGCAATATATTTGCCTCAGCTTGGAATGCTCATTAACCTCTCATACAGACTCAGCACTTATTTTATTAGAAATTATGCACGTAAAAAGGTCTGCTTGCCAAGCCAAGATTTATCTTTTATCTCTTATATTTCGGATATATGAAATTTAAAGCAAACAACGGATTTTAATTACACAGTTACACAGAAAATGTGGGGCAACATATTTTAGATTTGCAATATAAAAATGAAGACTTCATACTTGGTATTCAATGGACTAAAACAGTGTAAAGAAATGCACAACATAAAATGGTCTCTCTTAGTATGTTCAGCATAATGTAGCAGACAAATGGGCATTTGAAAGAAACACAGGATATACCGTTTAAGGGACAGTAAAGAAAAATACAGTCTTAATGGTTTTAAAATGTACATATATGTTTACACAGAGTATTTGGAAACTTAAGAATATTTGGACACTAGTACTCCCTCTTTGTAAAGATTTTAAAAAAAGTATCAAAAAATTTCAAACAAAAATACATGAAATTTGCACAATGTGTAATCCCAGAGGCAAAAAGTGATTACAAACATATGCAATAATACTTGAGATGCGATAGCTCTAAGAATTTACAGACACCTGAAGACCCCAATGACCATGCAGATTCATACACACACTATTCCATTTTACCAGCCAGTATTAGATCCTGATGCACTTCATTTATAATAATTTACAATATTATACATAATATTCGTTTCTAAACAGATGTTTCAAAAACTTCATACCAAATTTAGATTTTATTCAGAACAACAACACATAAAAGAGCCCTATTCAATATTAAAAAAAATCTATGTGTTAACACGTCATATTTAACATAAGTATATGGTATATGATTATGTCACTCTCCAATTGACAAAGTAGGAGGCAGGGCTGAAAATTCCAGAAGTAAATACCTACAAAGGCAGCGTTTTACAAGAACTATTGTCAGAATAATCTGAACAGACTGTCGTATAGCATTAGTGATTGTTCTTTGTAGGATGTTCATAAGCATCCAATGCAACCTTTTTTAGTCATAAAATTCAAGATTGTGGGTCTGTACACACTTTAGTGTCATTGTTCTAAATGGTCTGGAATGAAATGATTGCCACGATAATTGCATTTGTGTATGCTGCTACAGAACAGTCAAATTATAACATCACCATCAGAGATTATTGTAAAATGAAGGGATGCATTTTATTCTAATCAAAATATACTCATTGCATCCCCTCAGTAAATCAATGCTGCATACTAGAAATATATATCCTACTTTTATATAAAGCAAGAAATGTTAAAACTTAAAAATGGAGTTAAACCAATCCTCCCCATCCCCCATTAAACAGTAAACTAAGCCTGATATATACTAGATTGCTCTTCTTGCTGGGAAACAATGTTCACCACTACAGCATCGTAAACAATTTAATTACATGATTCAGAAACAGCACTGAGTTTGATGAAACCTATGCAGAGAAATGCACAGTGCAGGTAGGAAAGCAGAACTTTACTGAATTGCATTTAAAATTTACACAGTTAATTTAATATATCACTTATTTTAACAGCAACTTTGCTGCTGAGCAATCTATTTTCACAAAACATAGGTTTCGTGCAACTTAACTGGAGACATTAAAATGAATAATGATGTTCTTATTAGATTAAATTTTAATAAAAGCACTGCATTTATTGAATCTATAGACAGCTTTATTATTTATTTTTATAAAATGGAGCAAAGACTGTAGTGTGAAAACAATAAAAAGGGAAGGTGTAAAGTTGATTAAATCAGCCATTGGTATGGTGGGTGAAGGTGACACATCTAAGCACATCTGGAAGATGGATGCTCAAGAGAGGATTCCTGGCAATCAATCAATAAAGATGGTTTAATTGGTTTATTGTCCCTGCAGGTTTCTTATCTGCATGTACAGACACAGGCTAGGTTTTGCAACTTGGAGAGAATACATATACAGTTTAGGTTTTCACCGAGATGAGACCCTGTGTTTTATGAAAGTGTTTCTTTATAAATACTATGGACCGTCTATACAAACACACAAATTTTATTTGAAAAAGAAGTATAATTTCGTTTTTTTTCCCTACTTCACAAAAAAGAAAACTGTTAAATGTGGACTTGGATCAGTGCTTACTACTTTGATGTCAATATTTATAATTATCTGGTGTTTAATATAAAACTAATCAATACACTTTCCTATTAAATTTAATCGGCAATGCTCTTGACCAACGTTTCACAAAGTCAAAATAGGCCTAGACAGGCCTCTGACGTTCTGTGGACGCTATATAGAAACCTGTTAATAAATAAATAAATAATTGTCAATTTTCCCTAC
>WWET01001752.1:256633-270178 GCA_011038615.1 Limnodynastes dumerilii | reverse complement strand
ACACCAAATCTTCTAATGAGCTGTTAAGCTGAAAATTAAACCTTGATCAGGACAGTGCCTTGTGCCATTCTATGGTAGAACAGAAGCATAGCCTTTAGGAGTTATGTATCTCTTCCCTTCAAGATGAGTGTAAGTTTTTTCACTCTGAACCAAAAGCAAAGTTCAAGTCAAAGTCAATATAATCAGACTAGCACTATAATATAATTAGTCCTGTGTTACATTAGATTGTTGGGAAAAAAAATACTATGGAAACAGTTGCTTGCGTTGATGATGCTTATTCAGCAAAAACTGTTTCTTTATTAGAAAAACTCTTTTGATATCTTTACAAACTAAAATATGAACCCAGTAAAAAGGTGGAAAGGTCCCTTGGTTTGTAAAATCCATGTTACTCTATTGCCCATGGCAAGTTGCTACTGCAGTTACTAATATAATAAATACCACCTTCTTTTTGATGAAGTAGCGTTCTTTTAATCAACAGGAAAAGTTATTTGAGAGGGGGATGATGTAGCCTAAATGGTGATGAAGCTATAAAACTAAAACTATAAAAAAATGAAATAAGAAGCAAGCTTTTTCTCCAATTACAGTGAACCAGTTACTGCCTGCAGCAATTTCCCCACTTCCCAGCGTGTCAGAGGTTAAGGACAAAAATGCCTGTACATAAAATGGAAGCTTGTTAAACACAAAGAATTAGCAGACATTGTAATAGCCAATCACAGATTTTGTGTGAATACTGTAGCAGTGGACACAAGGCAATCAACGCTTGGAGCAAGATTTTTTTTTTTGTTACAAGAAATATCCTGCTCCAATATTATGATGCTGGAATTCTTCTTTAAAGCTCACTTCCACAGAGTGACTTTAGGCCCAAACATGCCGCTCAATGAGAGATCAAGGTCAAATTACACAGCTTACTGCTGAACAATAGGGTTAGAAAGGAGGCACGGGATCAACTAATGAACTCTCATGCAAGATTAGGATGGCTCTAAAAATAGTGGGTTTTTTACTTTGTAAAACAACGTCAAATATTATGATATGTAATAAAATGAACATACAAGGTTTAGTTCAATTCCTTATATGGGATGCAGTTGCCGGAGAAAATGGCTGTCTTGCGACAATGACATAGTCGGTAGCTGAATCGCGGCTATATTATCTCCGAAACGCTAGGCATATAGAAAAGTGCTATTTCCATGCATTTCTAACAGTAACAGGCTGCGGCTGGCTGAGATTAGGACTCAAGTAGGAAGGGTTAAGGTTAGGCTGAGGCTAGGGTTTCAAGGGAAGGTTAGGGTTAGGCTGCAGGATGAGGATTAGGGCTCAAGAAGGGAAGGGTTAAATTTAGACTGCTGGAAACAGTGTTAGTGTTAGGTATTGGTCATGGTTAGGACACAGTGCTCATCGGACGTTGTAGAAATTTTCGTGGCTCCAGGTGTGGCAGCACTGCCACTCTCAAGAATGGAGACTGCCAACAACTGCAAGCAGTCGCCATTCAAATGCCGCAAAACACACTATCGTATCCAAGAACAACACCCTCTTTATGTAGTAACACAAGTTCGGGTGGATTTACATTGCAAACTCAACAAAGAAGATAAAGTCTTGCAGAGAATTAAAAAAAGGTATCAAGGCAACACATTTACATGCAAAGGTTGCAGCCTTCTCTGGAACGGAAAGGGTTATTGTCAATTCTGATGAACCCAACCAAGCAATGCAATTCCTACTAACTGGACACTTTTTAGCCTTCTTCAAACGTCTGCGATAGCACTCTTAGGCTGGAAATTATCAGTGCATTTATCACAGCATTACTAACCGCGCCAGCTCTCTGAGGCAGAACTGCATGCTCAATGCTTTATTTGTATTCAGCAGACCAACCTTTACATTCAATGCTGGGCTCTGATCATTTCTCTGTTTTCCACAAGAACTCCTACCTACTTTGCAAAGTAATCACTCCTGTGCCCTCCATATCGTCCTTATTTCTTGCACTTGTTCACTCACTTATAGATCTGTTAATGAACCAGCAAGTAAACATTTTTTTATACTAAGGTGGCTCACAAGTGGGCACAACAACAAAGCTCATCTCAAACATCAATTTAAACATTAAAAAAGTTGGACAGCCCATGTTAGAGGCAGAAAAATAAATACCGACTAAGAAAACACAGGATTCCTTCCACAGTCATAAAAAATACTCTATAAAACTACACCCTATTCAATGATACTGGCTCCTGCAGGTTCCTGAAATGTACAGATTAATAATTGGAGACTATGGGGTAGATCCAGACCCATGCACACTTTACGTAGTTACGCAGCCATAGTGGGGAGTGCACTCCCCGCTGTCTGTAGGAAATCTGGACACTTACGTGTCCAGATTCCTACCTTACCATTTACAACTAGGCTTCCCCCGTCCCGGTCGCTTTATGTAAATGGTTATCCATGCACAAGAGAGGTCAGGTCACCCATCGTAAGTGAATGGTCTGCCCCGTACTCGTAAGTACTGATGTTACATACGTTAGTACTTACACACAGGGAACATCTGGCACATGCATGAGCAGATGTTCCCTGACAGGGGACTTGCGCACATGACTCGCGTAAGTCCCCTGTCAGCTGGAGTTCAGGATTTTGGCCTATGTGTTCAGCAAGAGCAATTTTCCCTACTGCCCCAATAGGAGTTTCCCAATTACAGTTGGAATCGTATAGTAACATTCCTGGACTGTGGATTCATAATTCCAACAATACCTGTTCCTGCCATACACATCATGATAATTATGCTGGACCATCATTCTGTTGTCTGATCTGCCATTTGGGTTTGAGCTAACCATGAGTGTATGTTAGAGAGATCATACTCCATGAACATAGCATTGGTATAATGAAAAAGAAGAATCCTTGTGCAGAAACTGGAACCACATTTTTTATATTTATAAAAGAAAAAAGAGCCACTGGAGAAACGGGTTAAATTACTCCAGTTTGTAAGCTTGGCACTTGCCCCAATTACAGGAATTGCCACTGGATGGCAAGACCATGGGAAAAATGTTGATGAGCCAGAGAAGCAGACTGTGGAGAGAACACTGCAATATTATGTGCATCTGCTGGGTTTCAAAGGAAAGTCGTTCTCCATGGTCGGCTAGTCAAACACAGCATTAAGTGGCAAACACTAAAAAGTTAATTGAATGTTTGCCAACAGATGCAAGACTCATTCTAATGAGATAATTAATTTCTTTGTTTTAATAAAAATAAAAAGGTGATCAATGCATGCAACCCTCAGGGTAATTAAGTGCGTTCAAGAAAGACTCCTGACATGAAGATTGCACATGTAAGCAATAGCCTAAGTTATGCGGTTTCTGTGATTACATCAAATGACGTTAACAGTTTAAAAAATAAAATAAAAGAAAGAAGGGTGGAGAGGTATTTTATATTGAAATTTTATTCTCACAGAATTCAGAAATTCTACTTGTGACAGACTCAAAGCAAAGTCAGCAAGGAAGGTAGTCTGCAATACAACTTAAGATGAACCATAGCAACATTCAACTGGTTAGGTTTCCATTCCCTAACTACTTCCCCTTAACTTCTATGCCTCAAGTGACATAAGCCATGGACTGTAAGGGGAAGTACTTCACATATTAGAAAAAAAAAATAAAATATATATATATATATAGATCTATATCCATCTATCTATCTATCTATCTATCTATCTATCTATCTATCTCCACACACACACACACCCCCCCCTCCTTATATCATATACCAGCACCACAGGCTTTTCTTACAGAGAGCTGAAGGTGGTAAATCAAAAGGGGATGTTTAAGGGACCACCACCATAATTGTTGCTGGGTTCCCAACAAAAGTTAATACAAAGAAAATCTATTTAATGCACACTTTGAGACAACTGAAAAATAATGTCTTGCAAGCAACAGAGGCTTTACATATAAAGTAAAAAAAAGCCATGATATTGAGACCAAACTAAAAAACTCTGATATAAATTCAGAACTCGATGTGTAAAAGTTTTCCCTGCCTGCTGCTTATAACAAATCATTTTAGCATTATAACTATAACTTACTACTAAATGACTGACTTCATAAAAGCCTGCTTTATCCTATAAACATTTATGCAAGCTCTGCATTTGTAATACCCATTCATAACTGTCTGACATAATGCTTCTGACTTTAACCAATACAGTTCCTAAACATTTCCAACATTATAGTTCTGAAGTGAAAGAGATTGAACCATTAAGTTAAATGTTTGTACAAGAAAAAAATGTTACATTGCCAAGTGCTTATGTATACAGTAAGTCCAAGTTGTCTTGCTAAGTGCCACTGCAGTTAGGAGAGCCGTAAACACTACACTTCTGGGCTTACACTAGCCGTGGTACAACAGTCTGCAGACAGAAGCTCTACAGGTTACTGACCTGCACAAGAGAGGTCAGGCCACCCAGGGTAAAGAGAGAACCACAAATATAGAGAATACATTTCGACGTAGGAAGATGTGAAGACTGCAATAAGAGCCCAGATTGACAAGTGCAGCATGAACTGAATCCATTTGCAACTTTTTTGGACTTCCGGATCCAACAGTTAGATATAAGTGGCAAGCTATTTTAACACACATTTGACAAATGAATAACAAATTCAACAAAGCACAATGACAACAACAACCAAAAAAAAGTGTTATCTAAGAAGATGAGAAAAACAACCAAACTCCATTTTAATACAAAATAAGGTGCAAGACTGAACTATATCACATTTAGCAATACCTGCCTACAAAAAAATAGCAATATCTTTTTTATTTTATTTTTTTTAAATATACCTGATGCATAAAAATAAGTTTGTAAAACATGCGGGTTAATCCCAAGTTTTTGTTATTTGGATCAATGCATGAACATTATACACTGTTCCAAAACACACACAAACTTATTGTCTTAACTACTGAAGTATGACAGTCCTCAGCAAGCCCTAAAAACAGCAATCTACACATAGATGAGATAGACAGGGTCTTACTAAATGCAGTATTCAACTCCTATTAACATATCCTGCAATAACATTCTCCTTATCGATTCAATACAATTAATATAAGTAAGAATGATACTGTATTCAGAAATCTTCAAAAAGGTTCTACTGAATATACCCAAGTCTTCTCTTTGTAATGTCCAGATCTTGCACCATTGGGAAGAGATCGAGGTCGATAAGAACAAAATTTCCCAAATTAACCACTTACCAGTCATGTTGTTATTTAGTGCACTAAGACATTGACTTGCAAAAATAACGCTCATTAACTTACCATTATTGTCTACTCTGTATTTATTTAAAGAAACTTAATAGTTCAACAAATCACCTCAAAAAGAAAACATGACAACTCAGAGTGTTTAAGTCACATGTATAGTCGTTTGCAGGAAGTCACCAAGGGAAATAAAGCGACCTGGCTGTATAGAGAAAGCATCTGATAAGCAAGACGTAGATATAGACAAAAGTATATGTAAATATATATATACATTGGCATTAATAGATACAGCAATTGAAAGGATGGAATAATGTTTTATATAGTTATCATTAATATAATCACATTTCTCGCATTTTTACTCTTGTTTTTGCATGACATTTGGAAAAGTTTTATATTTATTAATAGTATAGTATATTTATAATCCCCACAATGAAAACATGGGATTATAATACCCCTGTCCATCACAATTACATAACTGTACCTGCAGGGTATTAATTGAAATGAGAGTCAAACGGTTCTCTGTTGGGACCAGGCAGCTGGATTACCTTTAGTGTCACTAGATCTGATGGCTACAGGGGGAGACGGACTGAAATAAGGTCCCCCCCCCTTCCATATTTGAACACAATATTTTAGAACCTCACACTGATTCGCAACTGATATGACAAAGCAAATGTGAAATGCTCTCTAAAATATGTGAAACAAAGATGGCGGTGTTCCCTCTCACTGTGGAACTAAAAGATTGTTGGTGGCCAAGGAATAACCCTGCTAGGCTTGTTAATACATTTCATGGACAATTCCCAGTTAAAGGGAACTCTGTGGGGATTCCGAGCACAGAGGGCAGTGTTAAGTTTCCACTGGAGAGACTCAATGTATTAGCTAGAATGTTAGCAAAATTTCATACCATGATTTTATAACTTTCATATCGTTATTGGCAACTGCTCCCTATTACATAACTCAAACATCAGGGGTTACTACTGTAAAGTGTTCAGCAAAAATAGTGTCCAAAAGGTAAGATCTGTTGAAAATAGTAGATTAAAGGGTTGACCTTTTATGCCTGTTTAGGTTCATGCAAGCCCTTACTTAATAACCTTAATTCCCGTTGCATCAGTTTCAGAACCGTTCATAACTTTGTAAGATGAAACTAAAACACAGAACAACCTGATGACCTTAACACTTACCAAATAAATTCACATCAGAGAAATCCCTTACTTCAGAGCCTGTCTCACTGCTGAACTTTCAGTTACAACAGCAAGTTTTCATTTGAGAATATATTGGCCAGGGAAACAATATACTACATTTGAAAACTATTAACAGGAAGAGAAGAGAAACATGTGGATGTAATAATAGTAACAGCTGATGTAAGAAATTATT
Source organism: Limnodynastes dumerilii (assembly GCA_011038615.1). NCBI lineage: Eukaryota > Metazoa > Chordata > Amphibia > Anura > Limnodynastidae > Limnodynastes > Limnodynastes dumerilii. The sequence goes on along the minus strand of WWET01001752.1, from coordinate 263,611 downwards.
ACAGCCTCAATACTGTTCCAATACATCCAGTAATTCTGGACAATCAGCAACACATCTTCTAATCAGTAGAGTGAGTAGAAAATACCCAAGCATGTGCCATATAAACCACAACTAAATGAAACATCAACAATGTAACAACTCAAGAAACAAATGTAGCCTATCCACTCTTCAATACACACATAAGTTTTGAGCTTCATTGAGGGGGAGGGGCAAGTCCTTTAACAGCAACAGGTCTGCATCAGAGCTGGTAACGTCACAAAAAAATAAGAAAAAAATGTATGCAACAAAGCAATAAAAATGGTCCCAATTATAGATGTTTTAAGTGATAAAACTAGTACAATTTATTTAGTCTGTCAGATACCTAAGTTCCTGTTAGCTACACTGAACCTATGTGCTAAGGTATTAGATGACAATAGTGTTCAGAAAATTTTGTTCCTTTTTCAATAATTCACTAATACTTTATTAGTATAACTGAACAAATAATTCTGTTTCAGGAAACACTTGAGGCAGTCAAAACTATAAAATACGGGAGACAAACCTAGAAAAAAAAATATGATGTCAAGAAAAACTGAACCCATGACACACAAAAATAGCTGTGCAACTTTCTAAAAGAGCCAGCTATAACAGAGACCGTATTGGTTAACCATATGAAGTATACAAATGTATTGTAAGAAGCGTCAATCTAGAACACAGACTAAACATTTCAAAAATAATAAGTAAATCAAACTTTTATTATTGACCATATAAAATATTGAAAGCACCTCTAAAGTGCACATCAATATTGTCAGTGCTCTAGATATGCCAACACAAAGGACTCAACTACAGATCCTGGGAGTTTTCACATTACCTATCTACAATGGGGCAACTGCATATTGTGGTTCTTTAATACAGGGAACAGTGGTAGGGAGGAGGACTGATGAAAACCTGAAATTAGAGGCATTCATATGGTCCACAAATTAATAAGAATATTAAACCACAACAAAAACAAACATTTTACATCACTTTCCAATGTAAACGGTAATAATCCAGGAGGTCCAAAGAATTACGCTCTACAAAAAGGGTAAAGGTATTTCCTCATTAGCGCTACTGATAGTATGGAGGTGCAAAGTTTCTTGGGTAACATTATTGCAGTGTTCAAATGATTTGTAGCTTTAATGTATTTCAAATTATTTGTCATTTAACTATATTTATTGTGATATACTAACACACAAACAAGCCACACAAAACTTAATACCATATTTTATTTAGTTATGTTTATGCATTATCACATTCAAGACACAAACCACATGGAATGTGCAAGCAAAAAAAGTACAATTCCTTATACAGATCACCATTTATTTTATTTAACATCAGTAATTGCTTTGAAAAGGAGAGAGAAAAAAAATACACATTTTATTCATCATCACAACACTGAAACATAATCTGCATTACTGTGGCATTAATATATTTATTTGTCTGAATTGCCAGTGTATGTATACATTTCATCTATAGATACTGCAAGCATGTCATTAATCCCCCTAGTGCTTTCAATCTTTCTGAACACACAAAGATTACTTGAATGTTAATTTAAACCAGCACTTATTTAATTTAGTAAACATTTCTATATGGTGACATTGCCACCTACTGGTACTATTACAAAATTGCTGTTTAGAAGATTAGGTTTTGTACAACTGGAACACAAAATGGGTATAAGGAGTGATCCTACACTTCGATGTGCAAAGGTCAAGTTTGACAAGTGTCATTATTTAATATATTAAAAACTGACAATAAAGGCAGTCATAAGGACAGTAGTCTGCAATTAGAAAACTATCAGGATTGTAAGTAAGAGCTAAACTCAGCCCTTATTGAACAATTTAAATCCATCCCACCTTGCGTAATCTATGCAACCCGCCCCTATGACTGAAAGCTTCCAGCAAGAAATTCTGGATGCTGAGGATCTAGATCCATGCATATTGTAAGCCTTATACTTATGCATACGCACTAACAAACAGTGAGTGTTTTTTGTTCGCAAACAGCTGAAAACTCCCATATTTATTAAGATGAAACCGGTTCCATAAGGTAATCACTAACTATTGTAGGATGTATGGCATGGACCGCTTATATAAAATACAGGGAAACACTGAGAAAATCACGCAGCTGCCTACAAATGGGAATAAAACTTTCAAAACCTGTTTTTCGTCAAAAAGATATTTTTCTGTACATATGAGGAACAGATAAAAAAAAGTTTAAATGCATGCATTACCATATATAGTTAAATACACTCAATGAGGCTTAAACTGCAGTGAAATAATATCTAAAGATATACTTGTAGACAAGGGAGAAAAACATAAGTACAATGAAATTGTCTTACTTGACAAATTTAGAGCTACATCTAGTTGTGTGAGGGTCAGTGTGAAAGGAAGAGGTGTTAGACTACCCCGCTGTGAGCAGGGAGCTGGGAGGGCAGAGGTTAAGAGGCACACTCTATTGCAAATATCTGCAACATGAGGAACTGTCACATTCTCATCACATCATATCTGAAGGATTTATTAAAACCATACACACAGTCATCAACAACACTCCGCTACCTCACCAAATACTCAAAGAGCACGGAGTGAAATTATATACAACACAGGAATGGAAAGATGGGCATAAGAAACCTTAAAAACAAATGAGTGACAAATGCAACAGAAGTCTTCCACAAACACTGGAACCAGCTATGGAGAGAGATTGCAGGTAAGAGACCAACTTTGACAGTAATGATGTATGTAGCTGGTATTCTCTGCATAATTCATATTCATGTCCATGTGACCAGCATACACAGCAAGGAAGATGCATTATGTGCACATAGAACTCAAAGCCAGACAGCAAAAACAAACCAAAGACCCAGCTGATCCCACCTCAGCGGTTAAAAATCGGACGACTATAATGGGGGGGACTTTTCAGTTCTTTATTTAACACAGTATCAAATACTTTATTTTCTACAAATTTGAAACATTCTTTATTTTTAAGATCCACTGTATTTTTTTACTTGTACTCCCAGCAGTGAAGCCGTTGTAATATTTGTATTGGCCTATTTCTGAAACGTGCTGTATTTATCACTTGTATAGAGATGCTGGAGGAAGCAGAAGGAATTTCTGGTGGCCATCCACCACTGTCAAATGGGCCTTTCAAAAAGGTCTTAAACAAAACCATGAACAAGCTGTATATCCTCATTTATTTTTGGAGTCTACAATACAAGGAAAAAATAACTGCCACCTTAAAGCGGTAGCTCTCACACACTACCAATTTTCTAACAAGGGTGAGGGCCACCTTACATCAACATAGGCTCCATGGCAGTTCCCGATGAATGAACACAGCCAGGCACTGCCCCATCAAATATATGATCCTGCTTATGAGCAAAGGAGTGACATTTTCCCTGCCCAAATTTAAATCTAAGCACTCCCCTATTGTTACTAATATTTCCCCACCAACACAATTCATATTTTTCCGCTGCTGAAATCGTAACTAAAGAAAAATTATAAAACAAAGGCCGAAGAACTGTCGTTACTGTTAATTTGCGTGAATGCGAGTTTTCCCATATAACATATAATGGAAGCTTGTTGGAACATCAGTTGTAGCCGTCAATTATGCTAAATCATAACAACCTCAGACACATACATAGTATGGAAAAAACAAATACAATGAAGCAAATGCATTCATATCAAGCATATTCATTGCAGGTCCCTTTCTGCCCATCCCTCAGTACATGAAAGGGGTGCATTATATAAAGCCTCACAAATCTATATATCTATTTTTATACATATCCAAAATGGAGATTGCTTCAAATCGGTTTATAAAGTAATATATATTGCAGGTGCTCAAGGCAAGGGGAATTTGCACAAAACACAAAACATGGCCTGGCACTCTAGCCATTACTCAGTTACTAATCATCTCCTATCTTTAAAATAAAAAAGTCAGTGGGCCCGATTCAATTGCCGGCGAAGTTTTCAAAAAGTTTGCGTCGGTAAAAACACGACGCCTTCCTCTAGCCATGGCTAGAGTGCCAGGCCATGTTTTGTTTTTTGTATCTATTTTTAAAGATATACTCTAATTCCGGGTTACATGACTTATTGGACTACTCTACTTTCCAAAAATTCAAGCACCCCCTTAAAACTCACAGCTTTTACACAAGCTTACCAAATTCATCAACCGATTGTTATCTTTCATCTACCTTAATTACAACAACTTTGCTTTTCAAAATTCCCTATTACATGATTATCACACATCTTTCATCCTAAAATTACCCGTTGGTCCTCTATACAGCTATATGACTGGATCAGAAAGAACGGATCACACACCATACAACTTAGCTGGTCCATCGTGTGACATATTCCCATTATGTCCTATAGACTGTATGCTTGGGAGCAAGGTTTACCCACACAGTGTGCTTGCTATTACCTTGTCTTGTCTTATAATAGTTGCAAAATAAAATGTTGAAAGCACTATGTAATAAAGATGGCACTACATAAAAATATATACATACATACACTTCCTTTATAGCTATCTATACTTTTATTTTTTTTGTTACCTGTTCCACTAAATTGTAGTATGTACTTTATTACACCACTTAATCACAAAACGCTGCTATTGCTTAGCAAATCCCACGCATCAAAGGGGTTAAACCGAGGGGGGAAATTTAGAAAGGGAAAGGAGAGCCAGAAGTATACTTGGACCCATGAGTCTTAACAGCTTAGAAGCCTGCTGAGATAAATGGTTATATAGATCTTGAGAACCCCACATCCCACATGAGTACCTATACAAGTGGAGCTGAACCTTACAGCCTTCAAAGGAAATGAAATGTGAATATCTCTGCCTTCCTATGGCACCAGAACTTCCTGTGTTTAGCAGCCTGGTGTGCATTGGTCAGAAGCCATTATTTCCATAAACTATTCCCAAGTGGTTCTGTCAGGGGCAATTACCATTGCAAAATTTACAAGAAAGATAAAATACATATTTCTGAACTTGTATTCACCTAAACATACTAGGATGCTTTCAAACAAAGGTCTCTAAAGGTTATAAAGAAAGGCAATCTTGCCCAGGTTATTTATTACATCTACATTACAAAGATTTATTTACTTTTTACATGTAAGAAATAAACAGGAAAAAAATGATTTCTTAATGCTATATACAAAAAATGTGGTAATAAAAGGACCAATAAACCACAAACATACTAAGGCAACATTGCCTATATACTAATCAATACCTACTTTGATAGCTAGAGAAGGTGACTCACTAATAACATTCTAGTGCAGTAGATTTTCCAAATTCTAATTTTCAAAAGTAACTGCAATTTGACAGGTACTTTATATCCTACCACACCCTCAATATCAATCTGATTTGACCATGTACCATACTTGTATTTGAATGTATAACAATAACTTACAATGAAACATCAGCCTAACGCTACATCAGGAACAGACATCTATTTACATACTAAGGTTGGTTACAGATGGGTCCACCAAGCGTGGACTATGTTTATGCCCCCACAAATCATTGGGCAATTCCCAGCAATTCTTTCTGTCACCCAATCTTTATTTAAAAAAACAAATGGGTTGCAGTAAATGTGTTTGTCTGTTTGTATCCTAAATTCAACACACACAAATGAAGCTAATGCTGCAGCAAATGTATATTTTAGTCTTGCTCACACTGCTGAAATATAGCAAAACCTAGAGGAAAAATGTAGCACTGTCTTGTGTTGGTCAGAAGATACAGAAATGAAAGATTTGTTTTCTAAAATTCAGTAGGGTGCGCAGTCACTTACTTTCACCTAATGAGCTGCATAAATGTTGCTGAAGATAAATTTGTTCACAGTAAATGAATAAACGAAACCATCACCACTCATGTGGTACTGGAGCAGGATAACACCATGGTTTGTATCTTATATAAGATTTTACATTTCTTTAGGTGTTTTGTTTTGGGTTTTTTTTTTTTTTAGGAGTTTTGTCCTTCTTTGTACAGACTATTTAATATTTTTAAGCACAAGATGAGGAGGAGGTCACAAAATTTTCCTTTACACAATTTACAAAATATCAGAAAAGAAGCTTTCAATGACAAAATCTTTTATGTTGGAGGAACCTAGAGAGAACTGCAATAATTCCTAAATTATTAGTTAGAAGAACCGTGTTCTTAGCTCCCTCTGCTGGTTTACCATCATAAGCACATCTTCTACAAAAATATTTCACCCTTTACCTTTCACTACTTTCATTTCTGACCTAAGTGAGGGGTTTACCAAGAGCACAACAGACTGATTATATATAAATCTGGTATTTGCAGAACCTGTACCATACATCTTTAAAAAGTTATCAATACAAAAAGAAAAATGTTTTTTTTGTTTTTTTTTAGAATAGTTTTTATTTGTACACAAAGCATCACACAATAGATAAGCAGTCAATGCAAAACCAAAACTTCAGATTGTAAACACACAGCAGCATCAATTCTGCATTCTACAAAATGACAAAAGTAATAGATAAACATTAAGGATTTAGTTCTCCCATTAGATCAAAAACAAATACAAGATAGGAGGAATATACAAAACATACAAGTTTCTTAAGAAAATGTTTAAAGAACGAAGAGGAAAAAAAAGCCTCAAAAAGAAAAAACGCAGATGAAAATCTTCAAATTAGAATATCGTGCAAAAGTTCATTTATTTCATTATTTCAGTAATTCAGCTTAAAAGGTGAAACTAATATATTATAGAATATATGTAGAGTCATTACATGCAAAGTGAGATATTTCAAGCCTTTGTTTTAATTTTGAAGATTATGGCTTACAGTTTATGAAAACCCCAAAATCTAAATCTCTCAAAATTAGATTATGTGAAATCAATAAAAAAAAGGTTTTAAATACAGAAATGTCAGCCCTCTGAAAAGTTTCATCATGCATATGTACTCAGTACTTGGTTTGGGCCCCTTTTGCACGAATTACTGCCTCAATGCGGCGTGGCATGGATGCTATCAG
>WWET01001752.1:233877-255943 GCA_011038615.1 Limnodynastes dumerilii | reverse complement strand
TGGCTCTTGATGCACTAACTCCAGCTTCAGTCCACTCCTTGTGCAGCTCCCCCACACTTTTGAATGGCCTTTTCCTGACAATTCTCTCCAGGCTGCGGTCATCCCTGCTGTTTGTGCACCTTTTTCTTCCACACTTTGCCCTTTCACTTAACTTTCTATTAATGTGCTTTGATACAGAACTTTGAGAACATCCAACTTCTTTTGTAATTTCTTTTTGAGGCTTTCCCTCCTTGTGGAGGGTGTCAAAGATGGTTTTCTGCACAACTGTCAGGTCAGCAGTCTTCCCCTTGATTGTGACGTCTACTGATCCAGACTGAGAGACCATTTAAAGGCTCAGGAACCCTTTGCAGGGTTTGGAATAATTTGCTGATTAGAGTGTGACATTTTGAGCCTACAATATTGAACCTTTTCACATTATTCTAATTTTGTAAGATTTTGATTTTGGGGTTTTCATAAGCTGAAAGCCATAATCAACAAAATTAAAACAAAGGCTTGAAATATCTCACTTTGCATGTAATGAGTCTATATATATTAGTTTCACCTTTTAAGCTAAATTAGTGAAATAAATGAACTTTTGCACATTATTAAAATTTTACGAGTTTCACACCCACATCCCTCAAAGACCATCCCAACCCCTCAATAGTAAGCAAGGGAGGATTATTAACAAGGGTCCAAAGCGTATACCAAGCTGTGTATTGCAAGGAAAAATGGCTTCTTCATTTAACAGAGGCTAGTGACATGGGGCCGGATCCTCAACTACAGCCATCTTACACACACAGCCGTAATTTACCGAAAGATAGCTACTGCGCATGCGTAGTAACTATTGTACGTAATCTACGTATTGTTTTGGTACTTAGATTGCGTATATGCGGTCTGAAAGACATGACATATAGGACAGCTATGGGTGTCAGTGAGGCCATCTGAAATAATTTTAATGGGGAGCAGAAAGCATAATGAAATAGCTTAAGAAACATGTCCAAGTATAGATAGGAAGGCATCAACCTTTTAGAATAGTTCAGTTTTCAAGAGCTCAGAACACGAAATTATGTAGATCCATTGAGAGATGCCCGAATGCATAGATTCATATTTAATAGGAGACTGTAAAAGTTTGTACTGAATAAATGTTATTCTACACTTAATAGTTGGGTTATTAAGCAAGGAATTTAATTGATTGTCAGTAGAGCCAGTAAAACCTCAGAAGCATAATGTTCTTTGGATGGTCCCATAAAAAAGGGACTCTCGCTAAAGTATAAGGTGTACTTGAGGACTTTGAATGCTATTCAAAGGGATAGGATGCAGAACCATCCTGAAAGTCTGGATTGCCAGAAACATCAGACATATATTTATGTGAGGTCAGATGGAATTTATGTCTCAACACATGCCATAATTTGCGTGTACACCATAATAGTGAGTTTTCTCTAAGCTCCTCGGGAACTGGCCTGTCATGTTGGTGGAGCAACAATAAAAGGTGCATAACCCCCAGAAAGCATTCCTCTAAAGCAGAATTGGCATGGGTACTCAACATACATAGTCAGCCAATGTGTCATTTTTCCTCAAATGAAATGAAGGAAACATTATATTCTTTGTTAGAATAGGCATTTAGATTATTTACCTAGATTTCTTTTAATAATCAGTTTTTAGATAGCAGGATGCTTAAATAAGTTCCAGAAAAAATTAATATATAAGCCTATTTCCTCTTATTAGGATAGCCACACCTTTACCCAGTATATTATTATTATTACCATTATATTCTATAACTAACAATATTCATACCTGTACATTGGACACACAAGGAAAACGTAAAGTATCAGATATTTCTATTTAAATAAATAAAAAACACAATACAAACTCTGTAAAACTGGTGCAAACTATACAATAATTGAACTGCTTCACTTTAATTGTATAGAGTGCAAGCATGAACGAGCAACAATTATCAGTCGCATTATGTAATGTGCTGTATAAAAGACTCAGTAAACGACAAAGCAAAATCATATAAACTTCCAGCGATCCACTAATTTTGTATAGTGCTAAAGATAGTAATAAAGATGAATGGTATCACCATGGGTTTAAAAAAAAAAAAAAAAAATTTAGAATTTGTATATATAGGAATACTGTACACTATAGTACAGTGAATTGACAATGTTTAACATTCTCTTGAAACATTTTTGTGTAGAAAATATTTCTAGATTGTTCAAATGTCGTTTGTAAAATCAGGAGAGATGAATGTTTCCCAATATAGTGAATGAAAATCACACCTGTTTTGGATGCATGTGGACCTGCTACTGCTGGATACAAGGGGTTCAGCAATCGTGAGCCCATGAAAATCTGTGCTGTTCTCCTTGCATCAGCAGCCCTCTGATAGCCATACCCTACCTTAACTTCTACGACTCGTGCAATTGCTAAAACGTGTAGATCGATGCGCAGTGTCACACTGTACGTTGTAATAACAAGTCACGCCCACCCGTGACAACTACCCAGTACCTTTGTCAAAAGTGTGTTTTTTTTTCATAAAACTAGACACAGTGGACTATGTTCTGATCGGGGCGCCCGATATGTGTGCATGCGCAGAAAGATAAAACAGACAAAATGCAAACTAAATCTGGACTCTGGTCAGTGTGGCTAAATAAAGATCCATTCAAATAAAAAATAAAAAAAATATTGAGAAATTTAAAGCCACACATTCCTTATTACTACAGCCTACAGTGTATCCTTCTTAGTCTCCAGCTAAATATTCCCCAGAGAGCTATGGCTAGGTGATTGCACTACGTTGCCTAAATATTTTGTGAATAAACTACCGGTATGTATATTAACAAAATTATCCAAGCAACAAATTCAGTTGCCTCGCAACACTGTACTGACCACACTAGACCTTTCACCATGAGTATATGGTAAATCATTACAGTATAACATAGATGTTATTGTATTTATTTTGGGGGGTTTGGGAGAGCTACAATGCACAGATAGCTAAACTTTGGTCATTTCAATACCTTACCTTGACCATGCAAGTGCTACTTACATTGAATGTGACCGTTGCACAGTTACTACTTGCATTTGATTTCAATGACTCTTACTTATTCATACACTGTAGTATCTTCTTATCTGCGAACCAGTACTACTGCACCTTACCATCTGACCCACGTTTACACACAACAGTATACATCTGACTTTATGAGGGTGGGCAAAATTTATGCATAAGAGCACATCTAAATTATTATGGATGGCCAATATACTGGAAGTTGGATGATCAAAGAGAATGGTTTTTATTGAAATGAGATGATTTAAACAAATATATATTAAATGTGTAGCAAAGTTATAATAACTATATCTAACAAATAAACTTCTAGTGTGTATAAAAGCATTACACTGAAATGTATGTGCTAGCAATCTATCCCTACGCATGTGTATCTTGCCCAAGTGAATAATGTCTGTTACAGGAATTTGGTTTGAAGGTGCAAAACTGAATGTTTAAGAGCTCCCAGGGTTTGTGTGAAACAAGCTTCTTTTGAAAAACAGATAAGAGTTAATTATTATTCCAATTAACTTGTATTTAACAGTCAGAAATATTTTCCTCTTTGATAACAAAATATCCAATATAATCTAATATAGACCTTAGACTTTTGTTATAGGTTTTACCTTTCCTTTAGCTGTAATAGTTATGTGTAATAAACATTTACAATTCTGATAATCACAACACCATTCAGATTAAGTATCCTCCTCCAAGTCTAATGACCATAGTGCTAAAATATGATTGCTGTAATATTCACCTGTGTATGAACGCCCATTAAGTGAATTAAAATTTTTGATGTATAAAAACTACTGTTGAGTTTTTAGTGAGCTTGCATTCATTTCTGAATTGGCATGCTCTGTACATATACTTATGTATATAAATTAATGTATACTAAAAAAGAATTGAGAAAGGAAAAGTGGAGATGTCACCCATAGCAACCAGATTCTAGCTAACATTCTCTAGTCTATAATAGGAAAGTAAGAGCTGGAATCTGGTTGCTATGGGCAATATCTCCACTTTTCCTTTTTTTGCAGCTTAATAAATCTGGCCCTTAGTCTCTGAATGTTTCCAGAACAAAACGTACCTTTCTGTTTCGGGTTACTTTATATATGAAAACACTAAAGATTGCGTGACCAGTACAAGAGTCAAATATTAAATTTATGTACGGATATATTTCTGTAAAATTGTCAGTGACAGATTTTTAAAACCACTTTTAGCAAAATTACCCCTTTTTATGTAAAGTGTGCAGCAATCCATAAACTATACATGACAAATACAACCTCAACAGGGATTTCAATAATGCTTTCGGAATTACCAACTAAGTGGTTGTACCAGTTGTGTATCACATAAATAAAAACAATGATGATATCTTTTGTATGACAAGTAAGAATATGTAAGAGACACAGTACCTTCTTGAGAAGAGACAATAAGTGGCAAGTATTCAGGAATATATTCTTTCCGGTCCTCGACATCTTTGCTCCCAGGAGGGGGAAACTGAAGGACATTATTCTTGCTGACAGGAAAGGATGGGATCTGATGTGGAAAGTTAACTGGTTCAATATTATGAATATAGTCCTCAAGTTCAAGGAGATTCACTCCCATTAGTTTAAACGCTTGTCCCACATCATCCAGAACAGGATCTGTTCTTCCATCTAAAAACACAAAACCAGATTAAGTTATACACTACATTAGCAGTTACTGAATATACTGAACTACACTTAAAAATGCGTACTTGTGGAATTCTCAGGGGGGAAAAAAAACAAAAACAGATCAATATGTAAATTCATATTCAATTTCCATTAATATAATAAAACTAAAACGGACATTTTTATTAAAGCAGAAAATACTGGTATTATAAAAATCTTCAGATAAAGAGGGAAAGGAATAATAAGGCCAATATTTTTAACATGGCCATACACTGCCCAAAAAGGTCTTCAACACAGTGCAGATGCACTTTTCAGCATGTCTCAAGCGTTTTTAGTTTCTCCTCACATTACCTATTGTAAACAGAGCAGAGCAGATAATTGCATTAGCAGCTGACAGCCTTCCTTCTCTAGCCTGCAACTATTAGCCACGCCCACTTCTAGCCCATTCTTTTCTTCTGATGTTACTCCCCTGTTGGGTTAGCAGCATTTAAGAAGTTATCTAAACCACAATTTGACCTCACAGGTTGCTAGTGCAGTTCTCCAACATCCGTTATAGGACCCAATTCTGTGCTTCGCGATGTCACTTTAGGCACAAGGTTAGCTCATTTGCATATAGTTTGGGCACAATGTTAACATCACACCCAAAACATTTTGCATAGCTCAACTTCAGAGACTATGTTATGCACATAATTGCGCATCTCAGAGAGACGTGTACATGGGAAAAGAACATTTTCTTATCCCACTTGTATTCATGTACGAGAGACTGCAGCAAACCAAAGCAGTCATTAAACTCTTGCAGGCTGGCCCTATATGTTACGTTGTAGAGACACTAAAGGCCGCAGCAGGCCCAGGTGTCAGGGCATGCTCACGCTTCCCAGGCAGCCATGGACATGCTGGTGTTTGGAGTACGACAAGTGCCAGCATACCCAAGCGATTAATGGCTTACTGTGACCTGTAGTGCACTAACACAAAGGGAGAGTTAAAGTTTGTTTATGCTCTAGGATAGAGGAGGGCATATTTATTATTTTTAGTTACTAGGTATTCGTGGCCATACCGCATGCAATTGGACACAAATACCTAAATCGCATGGTTCCCTTCTACCATGCGATGTGCGAGATTCAGAAATTCTATTCTACAGTGTGCGCGATGGACAGCAGTACCGTGTGGAATAGAATCAAGCCCATGTCGAATACTAAGCATAGGTTTTCAGAAGAGGTCTGTGGAAAATAGCTAATGTAGTCCCTCGGCATAAAAAGTAAAGTAAAATAGAAGTAGATTTTAAATCCAAAGTGTGGAACAACTTTTTTTTTGTTTTGAGATCAGGACAAAGAAAAGGATCACTTCTTGACTTATGTGAAACAGAGACAACCTTCATTAGGTAGTTTGGGTAGGTCCTTTGTACCACCTTATCCTGGAAAAAACAAGTTCTTCTGTCCAGAACTCAGATACCCTCCTGGCTGAAATAATTGCAACTCAAAATGTAATCCTCCATATAAAACCGGATGAATGTTCTCCAATGGTTCAAAGTGATGACCGGTCAGGGAATCAAGTACTAAATTTATAACCCAAGGAGCTATGGGTCTATCATTAGCAAGTTTTTGGTCAAACATTGCACTTTGTGATGAAATATGTACCTTTAAAAGTACTTCTGGCCAAGCCCTTATCTAAACAGGACTGCAAATACTCTGCCTATGGAAATATGTCCCACTTCGTGATCACTCTGTTCACCCTACCTTACATAATTATCTCGGCTTCTGTGGTATGTTTTAGAGGATGTGTGTTTCCCAGATTTAAAGACTGGTTAGGTCTTCCAGATATTCTGAAGTCCATGCTAGCAAAGACCTGGCCCCTTACAGCAGCCTTTTGCTGCTTGTTCCTCCTTTATGGTTAATGTTAGCCACTACCGCCTTGAGTGTACTTTCACTGCTTTCCCCACCAGTAATTGGTGAAAGTAATAAATAGGCTTCTCTTACGGATCTCAATTCTTTGATGTTTGAGTGAGATTGTCCAAATTCCTTGTCCCATAATCCTTAGGTGATCTTGTTGCATACTGCTCCTAAACACTGGCATCCGAGGTTAGGATTAGGATATTCTAAATTCTGAATGACCTCTTTTGCAAACAGTTTCCATTTGGCCGTCAAAAGAGATTTTCCTTGCTTTTGGCGATGTGGAAATGAATTTTTCTTTCTGGTCTGGATCACCATTGTGCCAGGAAAAAGTTTTGAAATACCCTCATATGTAGCCTGACATAAGCACTAAGACCCTCATACAATCTCTTGATGAGGTCCAGGACTGCCATCTGAGAAAACGTATTCTCTGGATTAGATTCTTGCGTCTCTCCAGTGAAATATATACTGTTCCTTGGACTGTGTCAAAGAACATACCTATATATTTCAGGGATTGAGAGGGAAATAAAATACTTTTAGTTTATTATAAAGTTGTGATCTTGTTACCTCTGTAGGATCCCGGCTGTTTGGATTTTTGAGTTTTTAAGTATACTACTGCCAACAGGTCGCTTAGGTACAGCCAGATCGGTATCCCTTCCTTTCTGAAATTTGCTATTAGGGCAATCAAACCTTTGTGAACGTCCACAGGGATATCAAGAGACCAAATGTCAGTGCCATAAATTGGAAGAGCTGAAGAACACCTTGAATCAGAGATACCTCTGGTGGCACTGTAAATTTGAACTATGCAGATAGACATCACTTAAGTCTATCAAGGGAAGAAACATTCTTGTTTTTAGACATCTGGCATTGTTGTGGGAAAGGATTAAAAGGTCTACTCTCTTTTCACATAAAGGAACAAAACTTTTTCTGCAATTTCTCATCTGAAGTTTTCACATATATTACACACATGGGCCCAGATCCTGGGCTACGGACGTCTGGGGAATTAAGCACTCTGCGTGTGTAATTCCACAGTCAGCTACCCTAGCGTACCGGCCGGCATACGTAACGTTAGGCCAGTACGTTAAAGGGGCCGGCCAGCTTGTTACATATGCCGTATTTCCACTTATAGGCGGAGATAGGCATTTTAATTAGAGAGCGGGGTGGGGAAGGCCCTTGATTACAAGGTCTGCGGACGTAAGTCTGCAGACCATGTTGTAAATTTTAAGGTAGGAATATGGACATTAAGGGCCTGATCCACACCTACGATGTAGCGCTGAGCGTACTAACGCTCAGCATTACATCGGGGGACTCCTCCTGACACTCCCCCTGCAACCAGCATAGTTAGCCTCGATTACGCCGGCTGAAGGCTACCCTAACTTCAGCCGGCGTAAGCGAGGGTAAATACGCTGGGACGGGGGCGTTAGTACGATAACGCCGCCTCCCAACCTCATTACCCTCCCCCCGCCTCCCTACACTAACTTACACTAGTTACTACGGCGGGTGTAGCTCTGGATCAGCCCCTAAGTTTACAGATTTTACTACATTGAGCGGGGAGTGCAGGGGGCGTGCATTCCCCGCTACGCTGTTGTACCTAAAGACCAAGGTCTGGATCTAGCCCATGATCAATACATCCTTACTTCCCTCGCTTCAATCAGAGATGGTCGGGGAAATTAGGGCAAGATTTACTAAGCTGTGGGGTAGGAATAGTGGAGATGTGGCTCATAGCAACCAATCAGATTCTAGCTCTTACTTTATTACATACTAGAAAAGGTCAGCTAGAATATCATTAGTTGCTATGGGCAACATCTCTACTTTTCTATTCCCACAGCTTAGTCAATCTGGCCCTTGGCTTGTTAGGTCGGTCTTTCTTACTGCTCTTTCCTGTGGAAGCCAGGATAATCTTCCACCAGATATCTTTACAATAATTTAATCTAATTTTACTCCAAAAAGTTAGTTAACAAAAAAAAGGCACACTCTGCCCCCCAGGACCAGCAGCATTGGCCGCCAGGTATGCCAGACACTACCCCAGAACACAAAAACACCCATGTAAGGTTGCAAATTTGCACTGCTGAAAGAAAAACGAAGACACAGCATACCAGAGGAGAGGCCATTACATACATCCAATGTCCTCTATTTCCTGTCCTGTCTCCCGTTATTCTATGCTGCAATAGGAGTATAAATAAATAAGGATATCCTAAATATTAAAATAAAGAGGGTCAAATATAGGACAGGTCAGTGTAGAGAGGGAAAAAAAAATGTTTTACATTTCTATGGACCAGATCAAAAATTATGGACGACTGGTCATTTACGCATTCAACGTGCATGAAAGTATTCTGCGCTTATGTAAACATGGATGATTAGCAAAGTAAGCCTTTCCCGATTATATGGCATGACGACCCGACAAGTGGGCAGGAGAGGTATTTTAAATGTATAGTGAGGGCTTGGACAAGTGCGTATGTACAATTGCCCATTATGCACTAGCCCTATTTTAGGTGGCGTGTGCACATAGAGGTTAAGGTAGGGTCTAGGGCAGGGATAGGCAAACTGCGGCTCTCCAGGTGTTGCGAAACTACAATTCCCATCAAACCTTGTCAGGTACCAGCTATGCTTTTGCAGGTAAAGCATGCTGGGACTTGTAGTTCCACTACTACTGGAGATCCACAGTTTGCCTATCCATGGTCTAGGGTACAGAAGTTCCCTACGTGCAAAGGGAGTGCACTACCCTTGCCGGTACGGAAAACAGAATCACACTTTGCATAACAAATTTTGCTGCAGAGACTTACGAACGCTGGTCCGGATTCACAGTTCCGTAGTTTTCGTCTGACTTACATTGTTTTAGGATCATAAAGACAATAAATGGTACGTAGATAGCGTAAATAAGCTACTATGCATGCGTAGTAGCTCAATTCTTAAAACATACGCAAGAACGAAAACTACGGTACCCAATACTGCATCCAGCCCTATGTCTTGAATTACAGCAGCAGGCTTACAATCACTGGGTTACAAGGTTAAATCTTGTAGCTGTGTTGTTGTTTTTTTATTTCTGTGTACATAATTTAATAACTTTATCTGGATATTCTACCTTGCTATGTGTCTGCTGTTTTATGTATGTTCTTTATATATAATACGAAAGAAATAAGTACTTTTTTCAGAAGTTTATTTAATGTAACAATAAATTGAAATAGGATTTTCAAAGACCACCATTTATGCACTGGTGGACGGTTAGAAATGCAAATATTCCACTGCTTAAATAGTGAATTTTAAATAAAACAGAGAAAGTATACTCCTTATTAGATATAGCTACTGCTCAAATACATGAAGGCGGATTTTTTTAGTCCAGATAAAAGGTAGCACAACCTCTGATGCAACTTATATACCATTTCCCCCCATGACCTTTACCATGTTATTTATTCAAGATCGTGAGCTACAAAAAAAATGTTAGTACATTTTAGTTTTTAAGTTCATGTACCAGGAGCATGTATATCCCAAGTTTGTTTAATACAAATGAAAATGTACACCTACTAAGTTTATGCAACTGGTAAATACTTTTACTGTCTTAGGACTGGATCCATACATTTTGTGAAAGCACATCCACAAGCACTGCATTTCCAGGATGGATAGTCTGTTCCCTTCCAGGAGCGTTTAACGATGGGCCATATGCTGAATACGGTACTAGGGGAGGTGCTAGTAGTAGCGAGGGTGGACTGAACACCCTCTATACTATTAAAAATTCTGCGCAGTCCTTATGCAACATAGATATGGTGCAGAAATTTTTAAATAAGGGTCAGGGAAAACAAAACCATGTGGGCAAGGGGAGGGGCCCCCACTCATCCACAAGGAACTCTGGATTCAGCAGGGACCAGATATCAGATCCATGCTATCGCTGTGCTGAGAGTTACCAGCATAAAGGAATCTGAAGTCTGGATCCAGACCACATATATGTATCATGTTAAATATTATTTACCATTTAACTTAGTTATATTGCAAGTTTTTGGATAAAGTCAACACCCAGGTAATATAAATAAGTCTATAAACAAGTTTCATATGCTGTAAACTGGCTCTCGTAACTACAGCTACCACTTAAGAAGAGATTGCATTGACATCACTATGGATTCTGCAATGTTCATTGTGCTTTTTTGTAATTTTCATCAATTCTTATAAATATGTTCTATAACAGAACATTACAAAAGTAAGGTGCAGTTTAAGGTGTGTGGTGGTGGAAGCAGTGACAAAGCTATAGAGCACCAAAGTTGTACTTTATGTAAGATACAGTTACAGTTAGCTTGAATCTGTAAAAAAAATAAAAAAATCTTTTAGTCTTTGAAGGTTCTGTATGACTAGAAGGTCACACTATAATGTTTGTATATGATCAGCCACATCAACTCACCTTTGTAGCTCACCTAGTTTGTTCTCTCTTTTGATTGAGAGAGTCTGGTTTATAAAATTCTAGTATTTCAGAAAACATTTGGTTGATCTCTGCTATCTATATGCTGCCATATTTGTTAAAAATCTGTTGAACAATACTAGCCATTAACCTGGGTACACAATACAGTTTCTCAAACAATCAGATCATTTTTGTAAAAATATTTAGCATATTTTACAATATTTAGATTTAAAGTAACAATTAGCTGTGTTCCACAATGTAAGGTTGAGCTTTCATTTTCTGTTTGAGCAGTAAAACTAAATGCTTAAAATGATGCAGTCAAATGATTTTGTATATTCATTTACACTTATCTTGTGATTGGAAATGATCATCATTACAAAAAACTGCAGTGTACCCAGCTTTAGAATGAACAATAAAAATAATTATCTTACCATAAATACTGCACAACACATTTTCCTTTCAACAAAAATGTTTATTTACATATAAAATGGAAACATACAAATGCATCAATAATGCTTTGCCACAAGCATAAATGAATAGTAACTAACATGTATGTAGGAATGAAATACAGAAGGGATTTAATCATTTTTGTTGCATTGTTTATAAGAGTTTTCTAGAATTTTAAACTGAAAATCGGATGCAACTGAAGAATTCATTCACACCAAGAAGGCATCAATATAAATTTACTTAACAGAGCCTTGTGTTATCTTTATTCAGTAGGACCTATGTGTTAAAGGGGCACAGCCAAGAAAGACGTTATTCTGTCAGTGATCAAATGCTAAACAACAATGTAGTAAAATAGGAAAACAACTAGCGGTACATTAGAGCAGCCATAGGCAAACTATTGCATGACAGGTGTCTAAACGACAAGCAGTCCTGCTTTGCCAGATTACAGCTATGTGGATGGACCATGCCAGACTTGTAGTTTCACAGAATCCGAAGTGCTGCAAGTTCCCTATTCTTGCTATAAAGGTCAGTTAGAATGAAGTGCAACTTATTAATACATAATAATAAATAATGAGAGGGCTATATACTGCCCATCAACTACTGAGAAATATAAATTCTATGCCCTGACAGAAGTGATTTAGGCACGTGTTAGGTTTGTGTAATCTGGATTATTATGGACTTTTTTTTTTTTATCTGAAAATTAAACATTAGATGAATCAAAAATTCAGTATCCCCACACCATTAACGGCAGCACAGAATCTGTTTTTTTTCTTACAAAGTTTTTATTTATTAGTTAGCTTAATAAAAGATTATATTTTATAGTCATTCAACAAAATAAAAATGTCCGTGTACATATCAAGTTATGGCACTACCAGAACCGTTCATGGTTGTACTGAGTACTTGTAAAGGTGTTCATTGTACAGTCTATTGAGTGGCCTGATCCAGACCTACGATCATGAAATGCTCATGTGCATAGCGTATTTCCACCGGCGTACCTCCAACGCACTCCACTCGGCACTCCACTTGGTTCTATTTACTTTTGGCTTCTTACACTCAGCAAAACCTACCCTAACTTTTCTGAGCGTAACCAAGTGCGTCCGTAAGCTTATTGCGTAATTACGACGCTTAGCACGCCCATACTATACGATTTAAATGCTTCACCCCGCCCTCGGTTCGTAATTACGGATTTCATATGGCAGACACGCCCCCCAGCGTAAATACAAAGCTGTAACATGAGCGTAACATCTGCCCCGTGCATGCGCAGTAAGTACAAAAGGCTGTTTTTACTCTTACACCCGCCGTAAAAACGCAAGCGGACATAGGTCTGGATCAGGCCCCTTATGTGTACGTTTGAGCTGCAATGTCAGCTTCAACAAGATGGATACACACTACGGGCCGTATTCAGACCACCAGACGTATCGCATATACGTCCTGTGTTTACTGAAATTGTATACTGCGCATGCGTAGTAATTTTTTTACGTAATCTACGTATCTTTTTGGTAAGTAGATTGCGTATGTGCGGGCTAAAAGACCGCATATACGCAATCTACGTCTTAAAGACCGCATATACGCAATCTACATACCTAAAAGATATGTAGATTACGTAAAAAAGTTACTACGCATACGCAGTATACAATTTAGTTAAACACCGGCCCCACATGTCTTACTCAATATTATCATTGCAATCACATTATATAAAAGTTGTTGGAGCGCTACTGTGTAAGTGTATACATTGTGAAGTTTATGGCAGATGGTTGCAAAGTATGCAACATTGTTTGATCGCATTTATAAAACTTCCATTTCTACCAATCAAAGATATTTCAAGCTATTGCATCATAATAAAAACACGTAATATACGTTTTACGTATACAGCATTGGTGCACATACAGGCTTATGCCTAGCAAATGGGCAATACATTAAAACCGCAGTGTCTTTGGATAATAAGGCTTTCTAACTTCTGACCACTTAAGTCACTGCAATCCCTCTCATCAACAGGAATAAAAAAATTTGCAAAGCACGGAAGACATTTTATGATTTTTATAAAAAACAAAACAAAAAAAAAACTTCTTGGCAGGAAGAAAATAATATAGTACTAGATCCACACTAAATCCGTCCATTTGACCACTTACGCACACAAAGTGTGTAAGTGGGCTGTTTTGATGTTACATTAGTATTACTAATTTAACCATCATTGTACAAAACTTAGTTGGTAAATAAGAGGAAAGGCTGTGCTTCCCTTGCGCACACTAAGGTGGGCAGGGGGAAGCATGTAAATTTGACTTAAGTGTGAGTTACGTTATTTACGCACAAGAGAAATGAGTGACTGAGAGTTCACTCCCCTCACTCATGCAGATTTAAACACCCAGAAAATATGTGAGGTGTGGATAAGGTCCAATATCCTGTAAAAACTGTTGATTTTAACAAACTTGCTCCATAATTAATTTTAGAATAAAACAAACTCACTGTTAAGAAGGTGATGGATGCTATTTGCAGATCACATGCTGTTCCAGCTAGAACAGAAGTAAAAGGTGTTGCATACAACACAATTGGTATTGACAATTTTTGCCAAAGGAACAGCACATAGTAAGTTTAACAAATGAAATATGAAGTGATGACAGAATATGAATTATTCTTCAGGCTGTCCCGTTTGTAAACTTTAGTGACCTATCAGCTGTTGTCTTAATTAAATAACATACTGGGTATATTCACATATTACAAATATTTTTTTTTGTTTTTTACAGTCATTATCAGTCAACCACCATATGAAAATAGTTTACCTATAATTATATTTTCACCCAAATTTCAATAAAATGTAACAATGTTAATAGAGTAAGGAAATTGAAATGGTTTCTAGGGCCGCAGAAAATTGCATTGAATGCAACACCTTCACTCCACAAACCTGCTGTTAGGACAAAGACTATTGTTACTGACAAAACAAAAATCAGTTTAAAAATATATTCCTTGCAAAATAATATTTATAAGAGCAAATCTCTGCTCTGTGAATGTCGGTTGCCATGACAATGAGTGAACATCACTTGCCACTGGACAACTTTAGATGTCCAAGCACAGTTATAAAAAGATGCATGGCAGTCTTGACACATTGATGGACACGTCTTTATGATCATGACATTACATTAATATATTACATAACGTTAAAAAAATTATAAAATAAATATTGCCATTGTAAATAGTAATATATAAATATAGCCATTGTAGTTAAACAGCAAGACTATCATGCATAAATAAACAGTAACTTTGTTTACCAATAAACAGTAACTGGATGGGATCTCCTGTATACATTTCATTCTATATTTACAAATATTTGTGAGTTGTATTTTATATATTTATTTAATGTCATTGAACGGTAACTATCAATAACATAACTACTAACACTTGTATTATATAAATATCTACAAGCGCCAATTCCATCATATTATCACCCCCTGTGCAAAAACACAGCACTGCTTGCCCTCCCAGACATCTACACCCAGGCCAGTGGTAATGACAGCCTCGATACTAGTAAGAGCAAGGAATACTCACACAGCTCGGAGTAGCGGTGGGCTCCCCGGCACAGCTGCTGCAGGTACCTGTGCAAGACATCGGTGAGCAGGTCGCAGGCGGTGACCTGCACGGAGTCCCAGCCCAGGGACTGGCAGATCTGCGCCACCGACACTCGCAGCAGCGAGCGCGAGTAGCTCTCACACATCCCGATTTATCCCGCTCCCATCACACACACAGACGCATCGGTTTCTTCGCTCTTTTCTCGATTAGCCGCACGGTCCCTTCCGCGCTCTCACTGCTACCGCCATCTTGGCCTTTCCTTTCCTCGCTGCTTAGCACAGGCTGCAGGCTGCAGCAATCCATCGCAGAGCGAATCGATCCTATGACTTCCGGTTACTATCAGCAGCTCGGAAATCAGCCATAATCACTGCGGGGAGGTGTTATATATAGTGAGGCGGGTTTCTGAAACAGGGCGTTTTTACTACACTATAGTATATAGGACAGAAAGTCAAATTCACTTCATTCAACAGTGGAAGAGCGATCATCACGGATATATAAGCGCAAACGAACGCGTAGTATCGCACATACATGCCTTTCCACACATACAGCGCATGGCGACACAATAGAATAATAGGCAAAATCTGAAGAAACGCCTGTAACATACGTCTATCTATATCTAGTCATATACGCACACTACATGGTGGCTGAATGGGTCTCATATCTGCTTTCATTTGGTCTCTAAGAAAGAGCGCAATCTCTGCTTACTAATATGTTACCTGTCTCAGAGCCGTAACTAGAAATTTTTGCGAAAATATGGCGTCCCTGACCTATATTATAATAATAATAAACTTAGCTGTCCTGAAAAGTAATGGTGCAGGCAAATTTATGAATTTTTGTGCATTGCTGGCATCCTTGAAAATAAAAATACTTATATTGCATAGCGCTCTATATATTGATATACTGTACATAGTGAAGTAGTTTATTAAAACATGGGCAACCCCAAGAATAAAAAATACGAGATAATAACTTAATATTTAGCATAAAACAGTACAAAGCTAGAGCATGGTTGCCAACTCTCCCTGAATATCAGGGAGACTCCCTGAAGATTGGGTAATCTCCCTGATTCTAATTTCATCCATAGAGGTCTATGGAAATGACCAATTTCACGGAGGCCAAGATGTAAAGAAAGACTCAGCTGCAGCGTCACTTTTATCTTTTCTATAAAGATAGTACTAAAAGTATTCACTGACAATTTAATAATCAATAAATACTCATACTGCCATTTTTATTGTAAAATAGCTTGCCTGGCATTCTGAAACAGGGCGTTTTTACTACACTATAGTATATAGGACAGAAAGTCAAATTCACTTCATTCAACAGTGGAAGAGCGATCATCACGGATATAAAAGCGCAAACGAACGCGTAGTATCACACATACCTGCCTTTCCACACATCAATACAGCGCATGGCGACACAATAGAATAATAGGCAAAATCTGAAGAAACGCCTGTAACATACGTCTATCTATATCTAGTCATATACGCACACTACATGGTGGCTGAATGGGTCTCATATCTGCTTTCACTTGGTCTCCTCTAAGAAAGAGCGCAATCTCTGCTTACTAACATGTTACCTGTCTCAGAGCCGTAACTAGAAATTTTTGCGAAAATATGGCGTCCCTGACCTATATTATAATAATAATAATAATAAACTTAGCTGTCCTGAAAAGTAGTGGTGCAGGCAAAACTATGAATTTTTGTGCATTGCTGGCATCCTTGAAAGTAAAAATACTTATATTGCATAGCGCTCTAGATATTGATATACTGTACATAGCGAAGCAGTTTATTAAAACATGGGCAACCCCAAGAATAAAAAAAAATACGACATAACTTAATATTTAGCACAAAACAGTACAAAGATAGATCATGGTTGCCAACTCTAAGGGGAGACTCCCTGAAGATTGGGTAATCTCCCTGATTCTAATTTCATCCATTGAGGCCTATGGAAATGACCAATTTCATGGAGGCCAAGATGTAAAGAAAGACTCAGCTGCAGCGTCACTTTTATCTTTTCTATAAAGATAGTACTAAAAGTATTCACTGACAATTTAATAATCAATAACTAATGATACTGCCATTTTTATTGTAAAATAGTTTTCCTGGCAGTGCTTGATACACCTATGGGTGTAGCTATTCACAGGACACACCTCTTTGGCAGTACAGGACACACCCCTTTGGTGCAGCGCCTTGATAGTGCTCTCACAATCTCTGATATTCATTTGCAAAAGTAGGCAACCATGAGATAGAGGTTACATCTATTCACCGTCTCCAGACCCTATGTCCTGTATAGAAAATGGTGTCTCCCACTCGCTATCAGACTGATGTTTCGTCACTGAGACTTCCTCAGGTGTGTATGGTTAGCACGCAAGATGTGGCTTTATACAGGTATGTAGGTAAGTAATACCACTGGATTAATCGCGCCATATTAAATATGACCTCTGCCATTTGGTATCACACCTGCTTAAGTACAGTTGCTTCCTCCTGACAAGCTTGCCCAGTAATTACTTTTTTAGTTAAAGCTCATTTCCAACTCCTATAAAAGTTTTTGTTAAATATTTGCTTTATTTATTTTTTTTTTTTATAGGATTTACATTAAGACCTTAAACAGCAGTAATCACAAATGTGTTACATAGCATTTACGTTAAATGTTTGTTAAGACTGACTATGGAATATTTTGTATTAACTGTTATTAATTCTAACTTTGTACTCATTTGAGCTGACCATGAAGCCATACAAAATAGTAGAGAATAGTAGAGAAAAGTAAAAAAAAAAAAGGAATGTAACAAAAGGGAGCCAAATGACCTCTAAAAAGAGGGGGGGAAAATAATGTCATTGGCCAATATTTATAGCTTTTAGACTATGCAAAATACACTTTAGTCATATCCAGCACTTCTAATGCCAACCCAATTAAGAGACAAAGGACTTAAAAAAAAAATACATTGAATGATACATATGTTTCAGATTTCTTTATTCCATTCAAATAATTCTGGATCTGGCCCAAGTAGTGTGTTAAGATAAAATTATGTATGCTACCCTATGTAATTACCAATTCAATATTCCATATATCCCTAGCATGTATAACCCTTCTGATGCAGAACCCTACCTTAAGTATTCATAAGGGCCATGTATGGAATGCAGGATCGTACTTAATGGCTTAGAAAACCATTCCTACCCACACCCACCATGCGTATCTCACTGAAGACTACCTATGCATTGGTCAGGTGCGTTCCAAGGCATATATCCATGTACCATGCATGTGCAGTATGTAGTGACAGCATTTATGCACGCAGCATGCACAAATCAGTTATTAGAATCAATTCTGGAACCAGTCCCTTTGTCTACAATATAAACAAGGTAAGAATTGACCTTTAAAATAAAATATGTCTGCTTAATATGCTAGCCCATATTATAGAAAAAGACCATCAAAAATGTTTATATTTTTTTGCACAAGGTACTTTGCAGCCATCAATTCCATACCATTATTGCGGATTTTGATTTTAAGATAATTAAAATTGTACCTCATAAACGAAGGGGAAAAAAACCCCCATAAAACATACTTCATAGAAACAGGGCATGATATGGCACAAGAATATTTTCCAGCAGTTCAAGCTAGTTAAAAGTCCTCACCCAAAAATGAATTACAAACCTGCTATATTGGGCAAAGGCACACCAGGTTTGCTGGAAAAGTGTGTGTTGTGGGTGATCTTTGATTGCTGTATTTCATTACTCCAGTTAATTTGAATATGCCTCAATTTATTTTCTTCTTGTACAAGAAGCAAACTTTAAGATTAATATCTCTCCTGTATCCAAAGTAGTCACATTTTACAACTACTTAAGATATTCAAATCCAAGTGCTTTAATTACAATTACAATGTAAGTGATACATATTGTGCTTTTCATGTACAGAGAAGAGAAAGATATTTCAGAGATTTTGCTTTTCTGAATTAAATAAAACCAGAGGAAGAAAAAACCTTAAACCTCAAAACACAGAATCATTTCCACGTAAGAAGTTTATTGTAATAGAATTTACAAAGATCACTTTTCTTCATTAAATGAACCAGTTCTTTCAAAGGCATGGAGATTCACAGACATCAAGCCAAAGGTTTATACATTATCTGAAAATAAAAGAAAAATCTTAATTTTACAGAATAATGAAGACCCCGAGACATAAAAAGTTTCATCTAATGCAGTTAAGTTAAATACATTTGTTGGTATTTAGAACTGTACTAGTAAATATTTTATATGGGCATGTGTTTTGTAAATGTCAGGCATTTATGATATATTCTAAATGTTATAGTACCATGCTAGTATGGGTTGGGCTCATCCAAACTTATATAATGCTAATCATACAGTCTGCACGGTAGCTTAATTTTATGCCACTTTTTGCTGTCATAAATAACATTATTTAAGCTGATCATCTTAAAATAAATAAAAAAAGGTAATCTTTGGAAATGCTAAACTAACTGGAAGAGTAACATTGATCAGAATGAAAAGCTTACTGCACAACCTGACAAGTACTGCTAAATAATACTGAACCTTGAACTCATTATGTAGTACACATTTTAGACATGAATACACTTACCCGATGACAAACGTTCACTAGCATTCATTTCAATTCCTGGTAAAAGTGTTAGAAACCAAACAAGCAGGTTAACGCACACACATCATGCAAAGTGCACAGCATTAAATGAAGGAGATGCATTATTATAGTGACTGAGGCTATATTTTATGTTCAAATCATTTGCTAACTTAAACATTACAGTATGTTGTGTTCAGCCAAACAAAAATCAAATGCCACATGTGCCATCAGTAAGCAAAAAAAAAAAGGTATGCAAAAGCATGATGTTGGCAAAACTCCATAATATGGCTTTGATTGAATGGTCAATCAAGCAACAAGTATGTACTTACAAAGCAGCAGCACCAGAAATGATCTCAATAAGCTCCTTGGTGATGACAGCTTGACGGGTGCGGTTGAAACTCAACGTCAATTTGTCAATCATCTCAGCTAAATAAAAAAAAGTAAAAAATTATAGGTAATCAGCTTGGTATACCATTTAGCACTGGCTATATAAATGTCAGAATACAGATAAACAAAATTAAAAGCTTTTGATTCATGGGATTTGGAAAAAAAGGTTATGTAAACGCGTCAAACAGATACAGCTTAAAGGAGTTGTAAAAGGAAATTACATTTTACAAAGATGAAAGGTAAGTTTTACACATTAAGGACCGTGTTCACACTTAAGAGTGAGTTACTTGCGGACAGAACCGCACCTAACCCGTCTCACCGTTTTTTTTAGGTAGCTTATTCGCTTAAGAGTGCCATAGGGCAACACACAGAAAACTGCTCTCCCCGCCTCCCAGTGGCTAATCTATATCCCTCCCCCTCCCACTGCTAACTAAATTCTCCCTGAGGTGGCATTAGCACACCTTCCATAACTACTCCGTGCAGTCTTTAAAGATCAGAGTCAATCAACGTACCTAACTGGTACGAAGATTGCATAAATGACCTACTACACATGCGTAGTAGATCATTTCGATAGATTCAGGAGGAGTAAAGGCTATAGGCTCCATTTACAAAGCAGACAAAATACAAAGTTAACCCTCCACGTCATCCCTTCATAGTTTGTCTCTCTTCCAAATGTGTGCGACTGTATCAAACTCACAGCACTGTAGAAATAACGGACTTCTCTGCTGTTGGACTGCCACACAATAGACTTCATCCTTAGAGCCAATTACTTACCTTCTTCCTTGGCTGTTCTTTCTGCTCTGCAATATAAGCTTTACTAAGTTGGAGCTCTAAGTATTTTGCTGCAGCACTGCACATATATGTGACATCACACGTTGTAACACCACATATAAGTGGAGTGCTGCAGACCTGCAGGAACAATTCAGAAGGGTGATGCTGAAGGAAGGCTTGTTTTTAAGAAGTCGTTTCTGTACAACCAGGTGCAGCTCCCCAGGTATTAGCAGTAGGAGCCAGGGACAAGCCTTGGCAGCTTAGCTCACCTTTCCCAAACGTAACAGACAGTGACAGAAACTAAAGAAGCTGAAGAGTATAGCTCTTCTAGGAAAGCTATTTTAGAAGGCCATGGCTATGTTATATATCTGTTCCCAGTTCTTATCTCTCCTGGTAATGCATGCAGAGTGAATCTTCTGTGCATATACAGAACCCTAAGCACAATAAACCTTGTTGCCATGGATCTGCAGATAGATTAGGATTAATACATTCTTACACAGGTCAGGATTGCTGTGAAAAAAAAAAAAGATCCTGACCAACATGTAGAAGAGAAGGGCAACACTTCTATATTTCCATTATTACACAACATATAGGGATAAATAAAAATAAGCTTACAAGCATTCTTGCTGGCATTGTCCATAGCAGTCATTCTGGCACTCTGCTCACTTGTAGTGGACTCTTTCATTGTGAAGTAGATAATATTTACCAAAGTAAACTCCTGGTAATTTCTCAGAACATCTGCATCAATGTCATCATAAATGCTGATACTTTCTGAAGGTACAAAAGTGGTAACCACATGTCAGAATTAAGAAAAATCAAATATGTAGCTTCCTTTAGTGGGCAATATATTTTTCTTTGTGGAGGGAAAAAAAAAAAAAAAAAAAAAAAAAAAAAAAAAAAAGGGTTGTATTAATAAGATACATATTCCAGAAATCAAAGCAGACATGGGACCATATTCAGACTACCGGACGTATAGCATATACATCCAGAGTTTCCCAGTTTACTACTGCGCATGCGTAGTACATTTTTTATGTAATCTACGTATCTTTTCCTTATGTAGATTGCGTATATGCGGTCTTAAAGACTGCAGATACGCAATGTACATAAGGAAAAGATATGTAGATTACGACGGGAAACTCCAGACGTATATATGCTATACATCCGGTAGTCTGAATATGATCCATGGTGTATGCACCATACAATGGTATCCAAGCAACAGATTGCATTTTGATAGCACAGAAGCAGAACGGTTAGTGCACCGTCACTAACATTGCTGCGAATAGGAGTTTAATAAAACTAAATAAAAAAAAAAATGTGGTCCCTCAAACATAAGAAAAAAAACACAAAAACCGATACTGGTTAGTATACCCGCTTCGCAATAAAAAAAAAACCAACAAAA
>WWET01001752.1:189004-202111 GCA_011038615.1 Limnodynastes dumerilii | reverse complement strand
TCTGCCCCCCCCCTCCATGGCACCTATCCCCCGAGGGGGAGCATACTCTGCATTATAGATACGCCAATGCCCTTTACATCTGTTGCTCAGGAATCTGCTGAAAAACTGGATCTTTGGAATCAGAACAATGGGCCGGATCCAGAACTACGTCCGTCTTCCATAGACGGACGTTGTTCAATAAACAGTAACTACTGGCCATGCGTAGACCGCATATACGCAATCTACGTATCGAAACGATACGCAGATTACGTACAATAGCTACTACGCATGCGCAGTAGCTACTGTTTATTGAACAACGTCCGTCTATGGAAGACGGACGTAGTTCTGGATCCGGCCCAATATGATTATTATCCACACTAACCTCTTGTAGGTCAAACTGCTAGACTCAGTCCAGGACATTACTCTACTGTGAGATGCATCTTTCAGTGTTATTTTCTCAGTACTGATTTCAATCTTTATATCCATCTCCTGGAAATACATGCCAAATGTACCAAAATAGCTATTTATCTTGCCGTCCTTGGCTTTTTTAGCTGCAACAATCTTCCCATTGATCACAATGCCTATAATAACATAAAAGAGAAAATTTTGTTTCATTTGTTGTTGTTTGAGGAAACTGCCTTATAAACCTATGACCTATTCTCTAAATTAATGCTTTACCTGGGCAAAAACAGTTTATTGACGCTTCCATCCGATAAGGTTTGGCACAGAGTGTTGGGCATATGACCTGATAATCACTTAGGACCAGATCCAGACCTCTATACATTTTCTGGACATACAGAGGTCTGATAGTTCGCACAAGAGGTAAGTAAACTCCCCTGTTATTTCCCTTTCAATTGCAGACTTTGCAACAATTACACTGCCACAGAGCAACCTTAAGTCTTTTATGCAGATCAGCGGTCCGTACAACTGCTGATGTTCACCGAAGTCTTTAAGTCAACCCATACTGTAAAATTTAAACGACCCCCCGTACACCATGCAGAGGAAATGGACCGCCCTTTCGTCCGGATATCTTAATGTACGGAATTGCATTCTGCACGCCAGGATATCTGCAGTGTAACACACATGTGCAGATGTTACAGTTAGGCTTTGTTACATAACAGGCTTGTGTAAGTAGCCTAACGTGCGTAGGTCTGGATGTGGTCCTTAGTGTGGATGCACTAAGCATTATTGTATTTATCAGCTGTAGTCATCATATCTCTTCTAAAGAGTATGTTAGACAGTTTTATTAGTTCTCTTGTTTCTTTATGTGACTAAAAGGTTATCACTCCACTATATTCACTCATCTAATGCAGGTAATCGATCATAGCAGTAGATCTGGTCAGGACATATTGATATTGAGTATGGCAATGATTGTACCAATAAAAAAGGTTCCCTTCTACATTGGCCATACTATAGGTAGTCATGCAGCTCAAGTAATTCTACATCAGCTATAATAACACATTTTTATAACAACACAACAAAAGGGTCAAACGCAATAAGCAATAAACAGAAATGTATATTTTACCTGACTCAGGCTCAGACAGCAAGTTTAGGATATTTCCAGACTGTGCATCAATATTAAAGCAGACATCTGTACTGCTGCTTGGCAAATTTATAATGAAATGTGGATCATTGTCAACTGCAAGATAAAAGTTATTGTTTAAAATAGTGATAATGGACCTGAAAGCACAAAGGGGGGAAGTTCACGGCCCTGTCACTTCTCTCCTTCTTATGGAGTTTAAGTGTCCAGTCTACCTTACATTATACTGTAAGCAGTGGCGTTTCTAGACCAAGTAGTGCCCAGGGCAGAACAAATTCTGGTGCCCCCCCCCCCCAAAAAAAAAGGTATGCATCCAGACTTTTTCTTCCATCCCCTTGTATGTGCCCAGCCATCCACTTCTGCCAATTGTTGTGCCCCCCTTAAATGTGTCTAGCCTCCTTTTACTCCCCCCTAATATGTGTTCAGCCTTCTTTTGTGCCCCCTTATATTTTTCCAGCCTCCTTTTCTGCCCACTTATGTGTTCAGCCTCCTTTTATGCCCCTTTATGTGCTCAGCCTCCTTTTGTGGTCCTTTGTGTTCAACCTCCTTTTATGCTTTCCTATGTGTTCAGTCTCTTTTTGTGCCCCTTATAGGTGTCTAGCTTCCCTTTCTGGTAGTTTATATGTGCCCAGTCTCCTTTTGTGCACCCTTATATGTGCCCAGCCTCTTTTTGTGTCCCCTTATAGGTGTCCAGCTTCCTTTTGTCACCCCTTATTTGTGTTTAGCCTCCTTATGTGCCCCCTTATTTGTGCTCAGCCTCTTATGTGCCCCCTTATTTGTGCCCAGCCCCCTTATGTGCCCCCTTATTTGTGCCCATCCTCCTTATGTGCCCCCTTATTTTTGCCCAGTCTCCTTATGTGCCCCCTTATTTGTGCCCAGCCTCCTTGTGTGTCCCCTTATTTGTGACCAGTCTCCTTATGTGTCCCCTTGTTTGTGCCCAGCCTCCTTATGTGCCCCCTTATTTGTGCCCAGCCTCCTTATGTGCCCCCTTATTTGTGCCCAGTTATTTAGTGAAAAAATTTGGTCCTACACCTGTATATTTAGGACGCTGGCCGCATATGACAGATGCGGCCGGCACCATTAAGCTTAACAGTCTGTGTGAGCTGCGGTCTACGTGATCGCGGATCAGGGGACGGCAGCGTGACCTAAAGGGTGAGATAGCACTGCTCGCCTGCCCCTAGAAATGGCCCTGACTGTACGCATGGATCAGTGTCCATATGAACGCAGATCTGTGCAGAACTGCCTCACCCCACCCCCGGCACTTAAATAGCAACCTAACTCAACCTGTACTGTTTATTCAAGCAGTATAGGTAAGCTTGTATGCCACTTAAAACAGCCCTGATTGTAACTTATATAAGACTAGACTCACCGAGATTTTGAGGGCATGGCAGTGTTTTACAGGGTTGGGGTATAACTGTAGTTATTGTAGAGATATCTTTTTGCTCTGCTGGAGTTGGAGTTGGATTAGGAATCGTTGGAGAGGCACTTGGTGAAGATTGCGTGGGCACAATCAGTTCTGTTGATATTAAAAAATATAAAATATGAATAGTTTGTTCAGTTATATTCAGGACTGCATTAGAAATGTTATAGTACTGTATTATTATGTTATAGTAAATAACAATTTTGAATACACACCTTATTTCCTTACCTTTTCAGATCTGCATAAAGATATTAAACATGTTTGTTGTTTTTGTTGCCATGCACAGTACATATTTGCATACTATAATCTGACACGCAAAAGCTCACTCACAGCACACACATGAAAGTCTAAGTGGTAACAAAGTTTTGTTTTAAACTATATGAGATATGTTTATATATTTGTCATGCCCAGTAGAAATCAGCATGCAATGACTGCAATCTAGGCCTGAATGCTTCACCAATTGCATTCAGAAATAATAACACTTGGGAGTGAAAAGGTGGGGCATAGGGAATGAACAGTAAGGGTTTGCTTGCGCTGTTCAACCCAGTCCAGACCAGAACACAGATGTAAGTACACACTGTTTATTACAAACCATTTGCTGGCACTCCACAATTTATACTGGAGTATTGCGATGGCATTTTATCTTCTGAACACAACACTGAAGGTATGGATGGGCCTTGTCGATTGTTATTTCAACAGTCAAAATGTCTGTTGCGCAATCTACGTAATGAGGTGCTACGTAGAGAGCGTAAAGTAGTTACTACGCATGCGTAGTACCTCTGATCGGAAAACTAGGCACGTATGTTAAAAAAATCGCTGTCATGAATCCGGTCTTATGTTAGTATTCTTAGTATTACATATATACTACATATATATTTTTGCATTTCTTAAATGTTTTACAAACCACCTGCATTACATTAAGTTTACAGATTTTACAAACATGGGGCCTGATCCAGAACAACGCTTCGGAGCGAATTTACGCGTGGCGGAGATGTAAAATAGCTGTTTAGAACGCACTGTGCATGCGCACCATAGAAAATACGCACTTTAACGTAGCGTAATTGTGAACGTATGGGCCATTCACGTATGTGTCACGTAAATACTTATATTAAAGCAGACATCTGTACTGCTGCTTGGCAAATTTATAATGAAATGTGGATCATTGTCAACTGCAAGATAAAAGTTTAAAATAGTGATAATGGACCTGAAAGCACAGAGGGGGGAGGTGCACGGCCCTGTTCCGCTGTGTGAGTGAGACCTTGTGAGTTCAGTCAGTCCTTGTAATTCCCCTCGGTCCCTTGTCTAGTTCACTGTTCCATGTCATTCGTCTCAAGTTAGTCCCTTCTGACTTGTCTTTTCCCGCTGTTTGCTCTATCTGTACTTTTGTCTCCTTTTTCGTAGTTTTTCTCTCTTCTACGAGTCTGGTTCCGGGAATCGCGACCTGTCGCTAGGGCGCAGCCAATTCCAACCCTACCATCAGGGGCAATGGTGAAGACCACCTGATAACAAAGATTCCGTACCCAGGTAACCGAACTCGTAGTTTCTCTCTTTTCACCTTACAAATAGTATATATTTGAGTATTGCCGTTATACAATTGCTACAATTATACAATTGGGCAATTGCTTATTAGAGACATTCATAACATTATGAAATTCTATGCTTCTTTAGCGTAACTTCCAGTTAACTTTATAATACTGACTTTGACAGCAGGAGTCTTTGGGAAGATTTGGGGAATCTGCCAGCATTTTCTCTTTTCCATCCTCACTCTCTATCAGCAATGATGTGAAGGGAGTTACAAAATGGTGGGTCAACGACAGCTGCATAATCCTTGATGTAATGTTCCTTTTAGCTGCAGCTGTAGTAGCCAAGTTCCTAGAGTTAAAGACACAATTAGTAAAAGACAAATACAAATAAAGTCTCTATAAGTTAATTATTATAGGCTCATATTACTTTCCAGTTTAGGCTGGATATAGAAATGTTATTGTTTTTTTTGTTACCCTATTTCTTGTCTTTCAAAATAAATGATTTACATCAAAATATTATAAATTTTACATTTATGTAATTGATGAATGATTATGTAAGTGGGATAAAATAATGCTCTATTCAATGGTCTAGTGACCATTCACTAGAGGTCCCCCTTTTATAGAAATCATGATGTCACAGACACTAGAGGTGCCACTAGAGGTCCCCAATGTCTGATATCATTATTTCTATAAAAAGGGGTCACCCTCAAGCAGGAAGGACCGGGACAGGCGACAGGGCTGCAAGAAGCCGAAGATCATCTTTGAAGACCAGTAGCATCCTCAGCACAGCAGCGGAGGACATCTTAACAGTGAGTACTTAATATTTTTTATTATTTGCTGAATATAACAAGAACAGTAAAAACCTTAATAATTTTACAGTGTGGCCACCTCTATTTTGTATTAATTAGATGGGGACATAGTATGTTTAGGAAATGTTTTTTATTAATATCAAATGTATTTCTATGTATTTTTATTGTGAATAAATGTTTGTGTGTTTTTTTTACACTCATTACAGCTCAGCATGGTTCTATGGCTTACATGCTGATGCTGGTAGTACTACAAAGCTCAGCAATGCTGGGTTTTGTAGTTCGAATAGCGCAGCAAGACTAAGCCTTACAACCAAGCAGCGCTTTGTTTTGTTTTTTTTTTTATTAAAAAGTGATGGTGATTTTTCAATGGCAAATCGCTGTGCTTAGAAAAGCACAGCAATTTATCCCTTGCAATAGCAATGCTTATCGATGACGATTTAAAATCGTTTGAGGAAAGCGTCCCTTACTGAATGGCAAAATTGCAGCGATTGCAAAATCGACCTTAGTAAATAAGGTCCTAAGAGTCTAAATACATGAGATTTGGATTATTTCACAGGCCAAACAATTCTATAACAGGCATCTTCTAAATGTTTTTGCAGTATTCAATAATAATCAAACCATTTAATTAGTTTTGATCAGGCATTTTGGCACCACATATTCTACCATTTCAAACCAGTTGCCCTCACTTTAATACTATGTTTGTTATAAGGACAAATAAAAAGTTCTGGGAAAAAGGAAATATAGGGTTGCACTGAATATTTGAATTTGAATATGTCACTGGAGCTCTATAATTTGCCATTCTGGGCAGGATCCAGACTTAAGTAAGTGCTTGAAGTTAGTTACTCCTGGGCTAAACCATGTTGATTGCAGGGGAGTCATATTTCATCTATTGCAAACAGTATTAGAGTTGAGAGGTGATGTTTCCTATCCCAAGTCTAAATAACAGTATAATAGTAAAGCTGGTCAGTATCTGTGTGCAGTAAGCTATTCAAAGATATATCCCTGCATGCAAAGAATATAATTAACTTGACTCCCCCTGCAATCAACATGGTTTAGCCCAGGAGTTTCAAGCACTTACTTAAGTCTGGATCCAGCCCTCTGTTTCTAGAGTGAACAGTTTAAATTGCACAGTAATAAAAGCTTGACGCATTTATGGTAAAATTTTCATACCTTTCTGCTAATAGTTGGTTAATGGTCAGCTGGGCCCAGTATTGCTTGGCGAAATCAGGAAATGCATGTTTACTTTGTGCAAAGAATTCATTCAATGCTTCCACTTCAGTAATTGTATCTATTAGGAATCCTACATTGTCCTAAAGAAAATTATATTTTTTTAAATATATTTTTAAAACATTCTTAAATATGTGTCTGTCTTTGTCATATGGGCCCAAACATATCCCTTGCTGCCATGTTAAGGGTAAACTAAAACTATATATAGGAACAAGAAGATAATTTATTAATTACTCAAACTGAAACTCTTGGGTAAGAGAAGAGTCGAATTAACAATGGGACAACAAGTAAAGTAAGTTTTGGCGGTTGGCTTAATGTTTGTGTTCCACAGGATCTAAACCTTAATTTGTGAATATACATTTAACATGTTTTTGTATGATGTCAGCATATGTTATGTATAATAATGTAATACGCTGCAAATCACAGGTATATTACTGCATGCATTCACTGAAGTTAATTGCAAATTGTGTTCTCCAGATCAAACTAGATTACAATTTACCCCACTGGGTGCTTGCCTATGTTTAAATTACTTTAAACTACAGTCATTGCTTAGCAGAACTTAAGAAATTAAAATGGCTCTTATTGCAACTCTACAGTTGCCGAGTGATGATGATGATAGTGAATTATGTTTACTTGCGGCAGCATTTCATTTAATTAACCTGATAGCAACAAGTTGTCTAATAAAATATTACCAATATTACTAATAATAAAACATACCAAGAAAGACTAGAGGAACTAAACATGTAGAGCTTGGAGCAGAGAAGGGAGAGGGGGGACATGATAGCAACTTTCAAATATATCAAGGGTTCTGATCGGCTAGAGGAGGGTGGCATTTTTCAAAGGAAGAGGTGTAACAGAACACAAGGGCATGAATATAAACTGGAGGGTGGTGGATTCAGAGGAAATGTGCGGAAAAATTACTTCACTGAAAGGGTGATAGATAAGTGGAATATTCTCCCATCTGAGGTGGTTGAGGCCAATACAGTAGAACAATTTAAACATGCTTGGGATAAATATAATGATATGCTAAATCTCAAACTAAATTGAGGGTAAATAGGGTCTAGAATCAGTATAGTTTTAAATAAACAAGAATACTGGATGGGCCATATGGCTCTTATCTGCCGTCACTTTCTATGTTTCTGTGTCTATGTATTTATCCAGTGAAACCCCATTTCACTGAAGCACAGTACCTAACTTTAAACAGAGAGATATATATATATTATGTGACCTACATGTGGAAGTGATTTATTCCTGCATATTGTACATACTGCCGAATAAGATTTCTAAATTGCTTGACAAGTTATCTACCATTGCATATTGATGGTATCTATTTACCTGTCGCTTTGGTAAATCCTTACACCATAAACAGGGAAAATAAACCCACGAGTTTAAGCAGTTTTAGCAATGTGTTCTTTGTTTCATTCCAAAATTACTGGGAGGGGGACCTTTGCCTCTCTACTATATCAAAGGACCTGTAGAATCCTTCCTTACATTACTTCCGAGTTGCCAACCATCTCTCCCAGTACAACTATAATTCCCATTCAAGGACCAGAATCATTTTTTACAATTTTCTTGATCAGAAAAACCCGAAACTTAATTTGTGATTACTGTCAACACGTACAGCAGAAGTTGCAGTGATGAAGCTCTGGATATCCTTTGTCTTTTCTGTATCAACTTGACCAGCAACAACAATCTCATCACCACCGAAATAGTGGTGGAAACGGCTATTAGTTAATCCTGTAATACCACTTGATGGGTATTCAAACACAATGTCTTTAAGAAGAGGAGTAGAGACCTTCTGATAGAATTCCTAGAAGACAAATTATTAATGTTATACAGGTACATCATGTCATATGTATTAAATGATACTACTCTGTTCTGTTTCTGGTTATAAGAGTATGCAAATTTGTTTCAGTTATAATGTAGGGTGCATTAAAGGAGAGTGTATATAAAATTATTTAATAAGATGTGATGTTTGAAATGATATTAGTAACAATTTTAAGTCGCAATGAGCATGACAATTCATGGTACACACTGACACGATTTACCAACAAGATCTGTGATTTTCTTCTCCCACAACCCTCTGCTCAAAAACTTTTGTGTATGTTTATATGTACAGTATGTTTTAAAAATCAAATGTACTTTGAAACCACGAGCCATGATCATGAGAGTAATATTGGGCTGGATCCAATCTTAGTTAAGTGCTTGAACTTAGTTACTCCTGGGCTAAACCATGTTGATTTCAAGGGAAGTAAAGTTAATTGTATTCTTTGCATGCAGGGATATATATTTAAATTGCTTACTGCACACAGATACTAGTAGAAGAATGTGGAGTACAGTTGGCGCTTCCAAGGGAAGAGACAGTACAGTTAATACAGTATTTATTGAATACCTTTTGTTAAAAAGTGAGTGTCATA
Organism: Limnodynastes dumerilii; assembly: GCA_011038615.1. NCBI lineage: Eukaryota > Metazoa > Chordata > Amphibia > Anura > Limnodynastidae > Limnodynastes > Limnodynastes dumerilii. The sequence goes on along the minus strand of WWET01001752.1, from coordinate 193,196 downwards.
CACACATAGACAGTGGCTACATAGCAATGAATAATAAGAAACAATAATAACAGGAAATAAAGCATAAGTCGTATGAAGACTAAATGCAATGGTGCTCATAAACCGTAGTAAGTAAACAAACAAACAAACAAAGTGCTAGAGTGTACAACTCAAACACTGAGGTAATGCAGAAGGTAACACAGTCCAAACAGGGCTGTAGGCAAATCTGGTCCAATAAGGGTAGTGTGATACAGTTCCCAAAGTAAAGTCTGAAATGTCTGCCTTCAGTGGGATCACAATCCCTATGTAGTGGTGGTCCCGAAATAGTACAATTCCAGAGGCAAGATGTAGTCCGATGTGAGTGGCAGTAATAACACGGCCCTGTTCACAGTCTAGAGGCTCAGCCTTAAACAGTAAACAGTAAACTACTGTTTATGAGCACCATTGCATTCAGTCTTCATACGACTGTATACTCTAATACCGTTTGCAACAGATGAAAAATGACTCCCCTGCAATCAACATGGTTTAGCCCAGGAGTAACTAAGTTCAAGCACTTAACTAGGTCTGGATCCAGCCCATTGTGATCTACATGATAATCAGGTGAAAATGATGTAGTGTGTATCCAACTTAAGTCTCCATCTTGAATCATTTGCAATGTGTCTAAGATATTGTTATAAGAATTATATTACAATGCACTCTGATAATGTCATTTGAACATTGGGTAATATAAATTCATGTTTTGCGTACTTGGTGGATAGCACATATTAAGGAATATTGCACATCGTTCTGTGATGTATTAAAAAGTCAAAAAGCTTCTAAAAAGAAAGTAAAGTGTTATACTAAGCAATTAAATATGAAAATGAAAATAACTATGGGCAACCCCTTCCCTTTTTTTGGCTCTTGCTGCTGTGAAACAACAAAAAATGAATTTGGGTTATTTCCTTAAAAGTACAAATGACTTTAAAAAAAAGTTTTTTTAAATATAGACAGCTATTAAAATTGCCTGGAGCATACTCAGTTAAAATGAACAAAACAGGCTTTTTAAAGATAACAGTGATTATAGAGTAGACACCTTGAGTTGAGCAGCTGTATTCTGATTGCCAAAAATCCTTTGAGCCAACCCATGATTCTCCTGGGCAAGCTTTTCTAAGAAATCATAGTCCACATCAAACCCGATGCCAAGTGAGTGAAGGGAGAACTCATCACGATTATTTGCCTTAACATTCCTTAGAATTTTAGACAATTTTAATTCACCTGGAAGTCAAAGAAAAAACAAATATATACATTTTTATAACCCAGCTGCAAAGTGAAAACTAATATTGAACATATTTAAATCATGAGGTTCTTTCCCACCAATTCACAACTGAACATTATTCTGCTTATAGCTTAGCACAGGTTTGTCAAGATTGTTCAAGCCACACATAAACATTAACATAGTTACAAATCTGTTTCACTTCACTACATAACACAACAATAAGCTCCAATATACTATAATTTAGCCTCTTCCCAATTGCAATTATAGTCTATACCAGTGCTCCTCAACCTCTTCTCACCTCGGTACACCTAAGCCCTACCCATAATTCTGCAGCACACCAAAAGCAAAATATACAAAAATAGCAGGAATTATATAACTAATTTAACTATGTTAGCCAGTAGTCCCCATCATGTGTCTTCAGCCTCCCCAGTAACCCCCATCATGTGTCTGCAGCCTCCCCAGTAGTCCTCATTCATGTGTCTCCAGCCTCCCTAGTAGTCCACATTCATATGTCTGCAGCCTCCCCAGTAGTCCCCATTCATGTGTCTCCAGCCTCCCCAGTATCAACAATCATGTGTTTCCAGCTCTCCAGTATTCCCCGTTCATGTGTCTGCAGCCTCCCCAGTATCCCCTTATTTCCTTAAGGCAAGGTCTTCCAATGCCTTCTCTCCTGTTGGAGGCACTGCACTGTGGCGAACTTGGCAACATCCCAGGGCACACTGGTGTGCCACGGCACACTGGTTGAGGAGCACTGGTCTATACCACAGAAACACATAATAAATTAATGTAATAATGTGTTTTTGACAGAGAAAAATAAACCACCTTGAGGAAAATCCAGGTTAATGAGAAAAAGAAAAGCTCCACATAGACAGTGGGTCGGATCCAGAACTACGTCCGTCTTCCATAGACGGACGTAGTTCAATAAACAGTAGCTACTGCGCATGCGCAGTAGCTATTGTACATAATCTGTGTATCGTTTCGATACATAGACTGCGTATATGCGGTCTAAAAGACGGACGTAGTTCTGGATCCGGCCCAGTGTCCTTGTGACATAACAAGTGATGGTTCAAATCTGAGACAGCAATGGTAAAAATGTTGCCCTTGTGTGGCTTATGAATTTGTAGCTTCTCACAATACATTATGCAAGAACGTACCATGGTTAGTCCTGTGAGAATATCAGTGGTAGAGACCCTTCTCTCTATACGGTATTGCAGCCCTGACGTCCTACATTGGATGCTCCCGTCATACCCCTGACAATGCTGGCGTTGTAATTAGGGACCGGGCGACCCATTAGAGAAACGGTGAAGCTGCTCCCGTATTAAACCCTACTGGGAATTCATCTATTCACTCACATCCAAAATCATGGGAAAACTGATGGTAAAGGGTCTCACGTTTTGACTATTGAAACTTTCAGATGGTTCTATATCTCAATATAAATGCTCTTTACTACAACACCCCCAGTAATGCCACCAAAGCTCTTATTCAATTATATTAGAAATTCACTAGACCCCCAACTATACCAGAGTTGCTCACATAAATCAACTTGTACAAGGAAATAGATGCCCTCACATCTGACCCTGAGCAGGGATATGAATGCATCTATTGACTAGGATTTCAATCCACTTCCAGATGACCTAATTAAATCCTGCCCCCCCCCCCACCCACCACTTAGATACAGAGTAATGACAATCACAATACCTGTCATTCCAGAAATCTAGAGCTTTAATGTGCTATGGACAACTTCTTCTTGGTATCCTTCAGCACTACAAGTTGGATAAAAGTGAAGACCCCTTTTCTTCCTAACCTTCCTTTCATCTGTATTTCTAAGTAATTCTAATAAAACCTATTTACACACAATACATTATGCAGTATGCTTAGATCAATCTTACCCACTGTAGGATCTCCGTCTGATACCAACACAATCAGAGAAATTGAGTTTGGTTCCAACATATTCTGTTGGCTGGCTTCTTTCAGTATGAAGATTGCTCTAAGAAGGGCTTCATTGATGTTGGTGCCTGTTAAAAAATTAGATTTTGTCACCATAGTCATTCTCTGCTAAGAACTTCCCAGGCCCTAGATCTATAGGAAAACTTAATCTAGTGAAGGGATTAGAGAAAAGATTACTTCTGGGACAGACCCCTCAATCCACTACTTTGACAAATGTTGTTGTTAGTCTGAAAATCTGAAAATAAACAGTAAATGAGATTTGTGTTTAAGTAGCCAGCCCAGCAAAGTAAGGATGAGCATTTTCAAGTGGACTACTTATGTTATATTGTGTTCAAATTATACATGTCAATTTTTCTGGTTATTATTAGGTATTGTTATTTTTCTTGTGATTAGGTAGTGTTTCAGGATTTTCTTTGAGCTTCTTGCATTATATAACTATCAACTACACTAGAGAGTCTAATTTCTACCCACTTTAGTCCAAAGGTTTCATTTCCTTTATTTCGGAAAGTATTCCAATAAAACCAGTTTGCAACCCACCCTCCTCTGAGTGGCACATACCTTCAAATGTATGGGTAAAACTAGATACCATCTATTTTGGAGCAAATTAATGGACTTTATGGCAACCCTTACTGCTTTTTTTTGCATGAAATGTAATGTGCACAAAATGTAATTTGCACCAATATTACAAAAGCTTTTCACCCCCTCCCCTACCTCAGTAAAATAATGGACATTTATTTCCCACAGGTAATGTGTTTAGCTTTTTAAAGCAAGATCTAAGCTATTTTAAAACAAGTTTTATTTTACTGTTCATTATTATTTTTTATTTATTATATTATTTTTTTTAGAGTTCTTATAAACACCTAAGAATAGAAACACACATTCATGTTCATTAAATTTAAAAGGTGTTTCCAGTATTTGTAATAATATGTGGTATATAAGGGGTCTGGGAATAGTACGCTATAGGGGTCTGGAAATAGTACATACTATATGTGGTTTCTATTAAGGAATGGG